>CAIGRQ010068597.1:0-14371 GCA_903798375.1 Fraxinus sp. D2006-0159 | reverse complement strand
TGGTATCAAATTTGGCCATTTTTACACGAATTATAAGAAAATGACATTTTTCAATTCACCCCATAAAAATGGACATTTTTGAAAATATCCCTTATAATAATTAAACATAGGTGATGTGACGTTTAGATATAATAAGAGGATATGACAATTCAATTTTCATGAGGGATTGAACTGCTTTATCTTATTATTCCACCTAATATCACATCACATTATCCATCATTATAATGATAAATAACATTATTCTAAATCCATATTTGGTTTAAATTAAAAACCAATTAAAATCTCAAATCAAAATCAAGAATTAATTTTAACCATACGTTGTATGAGATTTATAATTTTTTAACCACACATTTCATAAATTTTTTATCAAAATTTACTAAAAATTTGATTTGCACAACCAATGTTGACATTAATTAAATATATGGGCCGTTCGGTAGAGATTAAAATCGGATTAAAATTGAAAAATTAGTTGTTATTATTGATTTTTATTAGATAAATGAGATCCAATAACGATCATATTTTCAAT
This sequence comes from Fraxinus sp. D2006-0159, assembly GCA_903798375.1. Taxonomy (NCBI): domain Eukaryota; kingdom Viridiplantae; phylum Streptophyta; class Magnoliopsida; order Lamiales; family Oleaceae; genus Fraxinus; species Fraxinus sp. D2006-0159. Next base: position 13,845 of record CAIGRQ010068597.1, on the reverse strand, counting down.
TTTAATTGAATTTTAATTCTTACATGCCATAATGTTTACATTTTAAATTAAAAATTCCCATATTATACGTACACTCGTTCCCATCTATACATACAATACACTCCATCATCTTCAAAATCCTTATTTTATTTTTCCCCAACTGTGAATGTCTCTAGTGATTCCAAATTACTAAGCCCTAACACTAGAAAATTACGTACGTAGATATAGTTTTGGTAGACATGGATCCACAGGCGAACAACCTATACGAAACGGCGTCGCAGCCGGACCCGGACAACGACGCCTACACTTTCCTTGAATTCAACGCGCAAGGGGAGGACTTCGATTACCCAGAATTCCAAGAGCTCTCGCAGCCCATTCGATCCGCCTCTGTATGGCCGACCCCCTCCGATTCGGTTGCTGTTTCTGAGACCAACGATCACCCATCGTCATCTGATGCCTCACCCTTGACTAAAGTCCGCGGCGGCGGAGTTAGTACGACTAGTAATAATAATAATGTTAGTGGCAGTGGTGTTAATAATAAGGAGGGCGTGGTGGAGGCTTTGGCAGCAGGGATGAGTGGGCTGAATTTCGAGGAGACTGGTGATGATGATGGGTACGAGTATGGAAAGGGTGATTTTACTGAGCATGCTTGTAGGTACTGTGGCGTCACAAATCCGGCCTGTGTGGTGCGGTGCAATGTCTCGTCCTGCCGGAAATGGTTCTGTAATTCACGCGGGAATACCTCGGGTTCACACATAGTCAATCATCTGGTTAGTGAAATGGAAATGGATGTTAATTTTTTCTTAATAGTGGTGAAATAAGTTTAGAAATGCATTTCTGTGTATTGATTGTGTGTATAAGTGACAGATATCTTTCGGAATGTCTTTTCGGGACTGATCATTGTACTTTTCTTCCTGGCATATTTATGCTTGTTTCTTCCCTTGTTTGTTGTTGGATTTTTTTAATATTACTTTTATATGAACGGAATAATTGGAAAAATAATATAATGGTTAAAGTGGTGGCGAATGAGAATATTTAGTTGTAATATTCTGGTGCAAATGCTAGTTTCCATTTTTACCAAATGATGAGATTGTGAAATCTTAAGTAGCGTGGAGCAAAACATGTTGAGGGAGAATCTTACTAGAAAAGAAATTGGTCTGTTTTTTATGTTTCGTCGAAGCTGAACCGATTGGGAATGGGGCTGCAAATGGTTTTTTCAGTGGATGAGATTTTTGGTATAACCTATTTCTACCTAGAAAGTGGCTGATAGTTTGATTCTAGAGCTATTACATGATAGAAGTGTGAATTGATGGAGCTGTTGCTGGGTTGTTCCCATTCTCCCGATCACTGTTCTATTGATTACATGTGGGGAAAGATGTGAAAAGTGAAATACTGCTGGTGACTTATATCCTATCTCAGAGCATCTTGGGATTTGTGTTGTAGGGTTGTGAGAAAATGTTGCCATGTAGGCATGACTTCAATGGGAATGATGCCCCTGTTTCTTCAAAGGCATATTATTCTTCTCTAATGTAAACTGTTGAAAGAAGACATGCCAAGCAAACATCTACAGTTGTAATTGGAAATCAAATATTTAACTTATGCTTATTCATTTATTATTACATATAATGAGGCCATTGTTTTTAACTTGGATGCATTTGGCATGTGATAGGTAGGGCATTTGTGCAAGTATAGTATCATTTCATACTTTAGTTTCCAAATTTTTAGGTAGAAAAAATTTGTCAATAAATACTGGAAAGTGGTTGATTATTCTATGGTATGATACATTTTGCAAGCATCTTATTTAACATGGTAATTACATGGTTCTGTTGAAAAAAAAAAACAAAAAATAAAATAAAATTGAGGGAGTGAAACATTCTGGTTTTATTGACTTGTTCTTGATTGTTTTACTTTGAAAATTAAATTAGCTTAGTCAACGTTTAAAAAGGCATAATAGGGTACTAAGGTGTTTTTCCCTCATGGGGTGAGATGTAACCCTCGTTGTAAACCAAAAAAAAAAAAAAATGTAAAGAATTATTAAAATACAAAATAAGATTGTATTAACTCATAAACAATTTTCAAACTTCATAATGGAACAATTTAAATTGTGAAAATAAGTAAAAAAAAAAAAAAAAAGCAATGAAGAAACAAAAAAGTAATTATTTTAGTTGGTGGGAGCAATATACTATTCCCAAATTGGTTCTACATGGAACACAATTGTTTAATGTTTCAATGGCAATTAATTATTCCAAAATGGGTCAATGATGTTTTGTGGGCCCACGCCTGAATCTAAGTAAATAAGTCTATAAAATTAAGGAACGCACCCTTCACTAGCCTTGAGGTGGTGATGTGAAGTGTATGCCTTAATTGGGTTTGTATCAAACCATGGGCATAGCCATGCTTGTTTTAGTAATACGTACCTCATAGCAGATTTGTACCTTGTAAATTTGCAAATCTTCATAGATGATTGAGATAGGAAAATGTTTTCTGATACCATACATGCAAGATTAGGACCATAAGTTTGTTGAGTTCCTCATATTTAATGAACAAACAGGAAAATTATTTAATGATGCATGAAAGTCAAAAGGGCAGTCGCTTTTTGTGATGTGAATTATCATAATTTATTATCCATCTGCAATTAGCAAAACCTAATTGGATGGTTTGAACGTATCTCTCCGTGTTTGTTGGTATCCTATGATGCACCGACATTGATACGTTTGTCCGATACGACACGTATAGGATACGACCACACACAACTTTCAAAAAAGTACTCACGACATATCGTCGACACGTTGAGTAAATTTTTTATAATTCTTTATTTATATAGTATAATTTAGTTTTATATTTGTTATAATTTTTCTTATTGAAATCTTTTAAAAATGAGTACCTATTTGTTATTTAATTTTAACTTTGAGTTAAAAACATATAATATTTTCCATAAAGAAAGAGAAATAACTTTAGTAGAGTGCCATGTTATTTAATTATAATTTTGAGTTAAAAACATAAAATATTTTCCATAAAGAAAGAAAAATAACTTTAGCAAAGTGTCCGAAAAGTGTCGGTACACGCACACTTGAATGGTCCGTGCAACTCAGTTGGTATCATGACTTCTTTTGCATGGCATATTTAGAAGTCCCACTGTTTTGACTTTTTTACTTGATTTTCCTGTGCTATTTGTAATCTAGGTGAGAGCAAAGCATAAGGAAGTATGTCTTCATGAAGATAGTCCCTTGGGAGAAACAATTCTTGAGTGCTACAACTGTGGATGTCGAAATGTTTTTCTCCTTGGTTTCATATCTGCAAAGACAGAGAGCGTGGTTGTCCTGCTTTGTAGGGAACCCTGCCTTAGCAATAATGCATTAAAGGACATGAATTGGGATCTTAGTCAATGGTGCCCGCTTATTGACGATAGGTGCTTCTTGCAGTGGCTCGTAAAGGTTGGTTATTGCCTTATTGGTAGGTTTATTTCTTGTTACCGTATAGCCTGTTGTCTCGTATTGAACCTCTTAATTGATTGCAAAATGAAGGTCCCGTCTGAACAAGAGCAGTTGAGAGCTCGCCAAATTAGTGCACAACAGATAAACAAAATAGAAGAACTTTGGAAAACAAATCCTGATGCAACTTTGGAAGATCTTGAGAAACCAGGTGTGGATGATGAACCTCAGCCTGTAGTCTTGAAGTATGAAGATGCTTATCAGGTCCATCAATAAGCTCTTTGTTGATCAGCCAATGTTGTTGAAGCTGCATTTCTGGTTCTGGTTGTTTCTTTACATTGATGAATGTACCATATTTCTTTTGCAGTATCAAAATGTTTTTGCACCCCTTATTAAGCTTGAAGCAGACTATGATAAGGTATGAGTACATCTAATACTGTGCTTATGTACCTCCTCCCCCCACCCCCACTCCCACCCTCACCCTCCAAGAAACCCAAGCAAATGGATAATAAGAAGATGGGGGGTCCTGCTCTACATTGATAAAACTTTTTTCCCATTTTATGTCTGTAATTTATTTCTTGAGATTTTGTTCAGTTATAATTACCATTTCTAATGTATTCTTTGCTAGAAGTTTCATTTTTCATTATTCTTTTGCAGATGATGAAAGAGTCTCAGAGCAAAGATAATATCACAATTCGATGGGACATCGGTCTTAATAAGAAGCGTGTTGCATATTTTGTTTTTCCGAAGGTACTTTATCCTGTTGTTCTATATATCCATTTTTAAGCCTTCTTTTTATTAACTGAAAAATGATTGTGCTTGTAGGAAGACAATGAGTTGCGCCTTGTACCTGGTGATGAATTGCGACTACGTTATTCAGGGGATGCTGCTCATTCTGCATGGCAGTCTGTGGGTCATGTGGTATGGTACCTTCTTTTTTAAAATATTCTATTTTACAACACTTTATCGAGACTTTTCTTGTTACATCTGGGTTATTTCTTGAGTGGCTAACCTGCCATCCTGATGGGAGGCACAAGGTTCCCATCTTGATCAGAAAATATGTGGGAGTTGACTCACTTGCAAATATTATCCTGTTTAATGCAGTCTAATTTGTCCTATATCTATAAATTGAGATTTATATAAGGAAAAAATGGTTAAAAATTCTTTTTTCAGATAAAATTGACTGCACAAGAAGAAGTTGCTCTTGAGCTTCGTGCTAGTCAGGTATCTCTTATCACAATTTTATATTTTTCATTTTTCATGCGATAGTTGGAAACTCTCTTGATTTGTACTACTCTTATCTGCAGGGTGTTCCTGTTGATGTGAACCATGGTTTTAGTGTCGACTTTGTTTGGAAGAGCACAAGTTTTGATCGGATGCAAGGGGCAATGAAGACTTTTGCTGTGGATGAAACAAGTGTCAGTGGGTGAGTGGACAATATAGGGCCTGTTTGATGTATTTTTATTGAGAATGGATTTTGTGAAAAGTGATATTTTTGGAGAACGTGTGGTTAAAAAGTATGGAGAAGTTATGAATTCACGTGCAAAATTATTTTGTTGGGAGAAAGTGTGGTTGAAAAAGAGTTCAGAGAAAAATGATAAAGAATTTGTACCAAATTGTGACTTAATTTCTCTTTGTTGATTATTGTGCATTTTCTTTCCCTTATCACTGTATTTGGATCTTCTATATATTAATAATAAAATGGAAAATCTTTATGGAACACTGTGTATGTATGTGCAATGAGTTTTTTGTGTTTATAAACCTTCAGTATAATTGGTAGATGATAATTTGTTCAAACAAAGTTGATCTTCTGTAGTTGGAGCGTGATGGCCAATGGGATAGCTGTGAACTTGGAAATCCTGACACGCCCTTGCAGGAAATATTTTTAATGATCTTCAGGCGCTGTGCTTTATGATGTCCAGGATTGACTGAATTTCACAGTGCACAATGAGTGTTTAGGATGCATTCTACTTCTCCAAGTGTGCAAAATGAGTGTTTAGAATGCATTCTAGTTCTCCAATTATATTTATAGCCTTTATGCTGTAATTTTTGTTTTCTTTTTACCTTGTAGTTTAGTTTTAAGTCTTTTTGTTGACCCATAGCCTTTATGCTGGGCTGTGTTTGCTATGCTGTAATTTTTGTTTTCTTTTTACATTGTAGTTTAGTTTTTAAGTCTTTTTGTTGACCCACCTGTTCTTGAGTTAATTTCGACAGATGAACTGTTCAATACCCTCTCCTTTGCATATGTATCGTCTTTGGTGGGTTTAAAGTATGATGCTGCATGCTATGCAGGTACATATACCATCATTTGCTAGGCCATGAAGTTGAGATGCAGATGGTTCGCAATGCATTACCTCGCCGCTTTGGTGCTTTGGGTCTTCCAGAACTTAATGCATCTCAAGTATGGATCCAGAATTGCTTGTTTCATCTTTATATGTGATGCTTTGTATATGTCTTGGATTGTACATGTGACTTGTGGGGGGTTTTGGGTTATCTAAACCCTCTGTTATGTTTAGTTCCTGCCGAAAATTAAGGACTGGAGAGCACTAATGAGGTTGTTAGGGCAAGGGAATAGATAGTTCTTTTAAGAACTGGTGAGTGCTGAGAAAAATAAATGTTTATTCTTTGGACGAATATAATATACTATAAGTATATAGAACATACTGAGACTGAATCAATTATAAAGTGTCTGCACATATCCCTTTCGTAACATGTAAAACATCTATTTCATTTTTGCTGATCCTGGAGAAGATTTATTACTCAAATTACAAGCCTAGCTGTTATCTCGAGATAGCTTCATGTAGAAAATGTCATGGTTCTGATTTTATCCAAGTGGTTCTTTTTCTGTTCTACTTCCCTTTTTTACTCATGTCTTGATCCATCTAATACTAATAGGTTTTCGCGGTGAAAAATGTCCTTCAAAAGCCTATAAGTCTGATCCAAGGCCCTCCTGGAACTGGAAAAACTGTCACTTCTGCTGCAATTGTGTATCATATGGCGAAACAAGGCCAGGGACAGGTAAATAGTTTTACTTGTTTGCTATTTCGTTGACCGCATATGGATGCTTAAACACCAAAATGCGAGGCATTTTGAAAATATTTTTTTGGGTTTGCTGATAATTGGTTTTCCATTAAGGTTTTGGTCTGTGCTCCAAGTAATGTGGCTGTTGATCAGCTAGCTGAAAAGATAAGTGCAACTGGTTTGAAGGTACAAAAAAATGCTCATTTCAAACTACAGCCTTCCCAATAATTCTTTGTACCTTCAATTTCCCTAAAATGCTTGTTTTGTTTTCATCAGTCATATTTGTAGTTCCATTTGATGTTATAGCTTCACTCTCTGTATTGAAGAGTTACAGACTTTCAATAACTTTAACATGATGGTTAATGAAGTGAAATGGTGGGCAGTGGGCGAAATTCACTCTGTTTTTATGTCACTTGTTGCTCAGTGTGTTACAGCTGTTATGCACTTCTTCTCATGATGCATGTAGCTATTTGTTTAATTGATGGTATCACTTGTAACCCCGTTCCCCTGTTACCCAACTCTACCAGAAAGAGAGGAAAGTAAAGATAAATATATCCAGTAGTCCTGTTATTGATACATGAGCTTGCACATCCTTTTACGTTTAAATATTTTGTATGTCTAATTAGGTTGTCAGACTCTGTGCAAAGTCGAGGGAAGCTGTTAGTTCTCCTGTTGAGCATTTAACCCTCCACTATCAGGTTTGTTACTCCTTAGATTTTATGTTCTAATCTATAATTGCTTGAGCAAATCCTTCTTATTTTATTACTTTATTTCAAAAAAATAACTTTATTTCATCTTACGCACATTTGAGTTTTGTGTTTTATCACTCGTCGTCTTATTATTATTTATAGGTTCGACATCTTGACACATCTGAAAAAAGTGAACTTCACAAGTTACAACAATTGAAAGATGAACAAGGTTTAAGTTTTCGTCTTTACTCTATTTCTTCCCTTTCAGTATGGTTTTGCTTTATGTCTGTCCATTTCAGTCCTGCACTGTGCTTTTAGGTAGTTTCCTAATTACTTTTTTGTTTGTGAAGTTGAAAATACAACTGGCTGCTCAATTAGCTGATCCTGTTACTCACACAGTTATTTTATATTCAAGGTGTATGGTGACTGCCATTATGTGTGATTTTGGTTTCAGTATGAGCATGTTACGTTTTGTAGATAAACAACGATGATAGTAAATAACATGCTGGTAGAGTGTGAAAGTTTGAAGGAGGTGGGAGGCAAAAAAAGAGGAAGAAAAACCTTAGCAGACGTCAAACTCAGAGTAAACATAGACCTAATTAGTGATTGATTTTTTAATATTGCGTGCACTAAAGATTTAAGACCAATGTTGTGATTGTTTTTGATGTGATAATGTGGGACTTCGGTGAGAATTGGCATTGGTATCATTTTTTTTGTGTTGCATAAAGTGATGATGTCTCCCTTATTGAGGCCCCGTTTGAGCCATATTTTTTCCTCACTAAAATGAAAAATTTGAACATTATCCATCACATCAATATTTAAATTCAAATTCTCTCTTGTGTGGGCCCCAATAACGGCTATATTTTTCATTCTCATTTTCAAAAAAGTTGGCTCAAACAGTCCCTAAAACTTTGTGTGTGATGTGGGGGCCGTGAATCTTGGGTCTGTGATGTTATCATAATTGGACATCTTCCCTGAGGAATCAAAGGATGTAACAGTATTCGAATTATCGATGACTAAAAAAGCATCCATGAACTCCTTGCTAATAGTTTCTTCTATCTGGTGGGAAAGAAAAGAACCTTTTAATTTAGAACGGAGAGATTATATCTTGGCTATATGCTTAGTCCCAGATGCATGTATGTGGAAACCTAGTATGTAAAGTGAATACCAGCCAATTATATGGATAGCAAGAGTCAGTTGCATCCCTGCAATAATGGATCTAATTCTAGTTGGTAGCAATGTAGACTTATATTGGATGAGCCTTTAATAAACACAAACAGGCAAGGAAATTCAAACTCTCCAATTCATTAGTTAGATACAAGATGTAACCTGTACATGTTAAGACTGATGTCAATAAGTTAAAATCAGGTTTTTAGCAAATTTTGATGGAAGTTGATAAAATGTGTTGGGTTGAGAAGTTGTGGGACCCATAAAATATTTGGTTAAATTTAATATTTTAATTTCGACTTAGACTAAAATCTAGCTTTTAATTTCTACTAAACAGGGGCTAAAATTCAAAATACTGCATGGCTGTACTCAGGGTATCATTTTCAGTAGTATATTTGATGCAAATCTGAAGATACTTCTTACTTTAGCTGCTTAAAACTTGGGAAGGTTGCTAGCTATAAGCTTTATTGGCTTGTGCCTGAATACATGTTTACTTGTGCAATTGGATAAACCTAAAATATTTGAACATCAGAAGATAAGAATTTGTTCATGAGCCGAGTTGAAAAGATGTTTATCATCAAAATACTGTTATGTTATTTTAGATAATTTTTAGCTGAGGAAAGATGATAGGGGAGAATATGAGAGAGAGAGAGAGAGAGAGAGAATAAGAAAGAGAAATTGGAAGGGGAAATTCAAGATCAATTAGGTATCGATTATAAATTCAATAGTCTGATAATTGAGAAACCCTACTCCTATCTATTTTAAAATCCCTTGTTCGGAAGGAAATAGCCTAATTTTACCAAATCATTATGGATATAACATAAATCAAATATTAAAAACTCAAATCAAAATAAATCCTATTCTATTTCTTATTCTTTTGCCAATGTCAACTGTGTGTCAATGGCGCATTTCAAATGAATATTATCATGACATGCTCACCACATTTATGATATTACCTAAGGATGCTTGTGAAATCAAATTCGCATTGACTGATTCCTTTCATCGATGACCATATATGTTCCATGGGAAAATGAATGGCTGTTGGAATTATGTTTCTTGTAGGTTGATTGGATTCAGTGCCTTTTTATGAATTGTTGGTAACATCTTTTCAATATTTAGTTAACACAAACTTTTAGGGGAACAGAAACACAGGTTATCAATTGATGGAATACACGTGGTTGTGATTAATTACAGTTAAATGCTCAAATCTCACCAAGGCACCAAGGCCTCATTAGATTCATATACGCAACGGAGGTTTCACCCTGTCAAAGGGAAACATGTTTATTTGAAATGAAAATTTTCGAATACAGAAATATTCGATCCCATACTTGACAGTCTTCCTGAAGTGCAGCAATTGTCAGTTAAGTTTAATAAACATCAATTAATTACATTGCTGATATGGGCAAAATTAATGCTGAATAATGTTCGATTAAAAGTTACATGTATTTCTGCAGTTTTTTTTCCAATTTCAGCACCCAAAATAACACCATCACATAGCAAATGAAAAACAATCAGTGGTTTAGGTGAAAAAAGACAGACATGCCTTGCAATTTTGTGGCAACTGCACTTTGACGTTCCCTGCTGTTAGGCGCATGTCTAGACACTTTTAGCAGCCGTATATGAAACATAAGAAATAGATCAAGTTGCATTGCAACGTAGTGTAATTTGTATTTCACAATACATGAATTACTGGAGCTTGTTCATTCATTTTACTTTTTTGAACTAACCTGTGGCCTTTTGGCATGATTTTGAATGACTATTTTTGCTCCTGTTGAACATATAAACAATTCATAAATGCACTGGTATACTGTTGGTTTGCTGTTGTATTCATAATCAGATGACAAATGAATGTATTGAATCTTTATGCATGAAGCATTTTTCTTGACCCCGTAATCTCTACAGGAGAGCTATCCAGCAGCGATGAGAAAAAGTACAAAGCTCTTAAACGAGCAACAGAGAGGGAGATATCTCAGAGTGCTGATGTCATTTGTTGCACGTGTGTTGGTGCTGGAGATCCTCGTTTGGCAAATTTTAGGTTCCGCCAGGTGAAATGCACAAAAAATAACTGGGGTTCGTTCCGGTGCTTAATATATGCATTATTTTTCCCTAATTTGTGCTTTTAAATGTGTTTATAGGTACTTATTGACGAGTCTACTCAGGCAACAGAGCCCGAGTGTCTTATTCCTTTGGTTCTTGGAGCAAAACAGGTAATTGGTGAAGTTGATTCTAATTAGCATATTTTCGAATCTAACAACCTGTTCTTTGTTAGGCTGTTCTTGTTGGTGATCACTGCCAGCTTGGTCCTGTCATCATGTGCAAGAAAGCAGCAAGGGCTGGTCTAGCTCAGTCACTGTTTGAACGGCTTGTGTTACTTGGTGTCAAACCAATTAGATTACAGGTTTGTCATCTATATTTGCTTTAGCTTGCTTTTGAGGAAGCATGTATTTAACCCTTTGCTATATTGAATATCTAGAGTCAATTTACCTGAAATTTAAGAAATCTTCTACCACATAAATAACCCCATCACATGGCCAAAAGGAAAAATGACCATATTTGCCTGTATCGTTGTATTGGCCTATCTAGTGCTTATTATGGTTTGCCTATTCCTTGTGTTAATTGAACATTTGCCACCTCATGTGATGGAGAGTTGGAACCTTGATCCATTTTCTTTTAATCTTTCATGGTAGGTTCAATATCGGATGCATCCTGCTCTTTCGGAGTTTCCATCTAACAGCTTTTATGAAGGCACTCTTCAAAATGGAGTGACCATTAATGAAAGACAATCACCTGGCATTGATTTTCCTTGGCCAGTGCCGAATCGTCCAATGTTCTTCTATGTCCAGGTATATTCAGGCTATATGTATTTTGGATTGGACTACTTCTAGTATATTTACTTCCTCCCTAATTCATAGGGTGGGAATGTGGTAGGATTCAGCTATAAACAAGGAACAATTTAATAAGAACCAGAAAATAGAGCTCTGTATTGATTGAATTCTGCAGTACAAAGGAAGAAAAAAATAACAGGCAGCCTTTCAAGAGGGCTGCCACTCTCCTCAGTCTCACTTTACTCAATGAATTGATTCCTAATCCTTTCCCCCTCTTTCTTTATTTATAATCTACTACTGCTTTCCCCTTCCCATTCTACCCCCTAACAGAGTTTGTTGCAGATCCTTTCATTCTCCAGTCTTCTTGAGTCTTCTAGAATAGGTATATTTAATTGGGGGCCTATCAATTACCCCCCGTCCCCAAAATTCAGCCACCTTGTCCTCAAGGTGGAAAGAAGAAAATTGTTGATTAATGAGATGAAATGGTTCCCAAGTAGCTTCTGTAGGAGATAACCCCTTCTACTTAGTCAACATCTAAGTCTTCTGATGTGCCCAGGTTGGATTCCTTACCCCCAAAACAGCTTTTAGTTCCACTAGAAACTCCCCGGTCAGCTCCCAGATTAAAAGGTAACTGTGGTTAAATGATGTTTTCCCACTACCTTATGCAATTGGGATACATGGAACATCGGTGGATTTGTATCTTAGGTGGTAGGTCCAACCGATAAGCAACCTTTCCAATTTTAGCTAATACTTTAAAGGGTCTGTAGTATCGGGGAGCAAGTTTCTCGTTGGTATGATGTGCTAAATATTTGCGGCAATATGGACGCATCTTCAAGTAAACCATGTCACCTGCACACAACTCTATTACCCTTCTGTGTTTGTCAGCTGCGTTTTTCATCTGTTGTTCGGCTCAGTGCAAATGGATCTTGAGCTCCTCCAGTAGTTCGTCCCTTTCAGCCAGTTGTTGATCCAACAAAGAGACAACCGTAGTTTCTCTTTCAAAACACAGTAGGGGAGGAGGATCCTACCCATATAAGATATGAAAAGGAGTGAGCTATGCAAACATGTGAAAGGAATGTTGTAAGAGTTCAGACTCTCCAAAAATAGAGAAGTATCGGTGTTGACATGACATTACACAGGATATGGATTGATTCCTTGGTTTTGCACTCAGACACGGCTGCAAGGGAGAAGACAGTGGTAGGTAGTCTTGCTTCTGGCTCTGTGTCTATGGCAATGTAGTTATTTGGCTTTACGTCTATGTCGTAGCTAGGTGGAATCTTGCTTCTGGCTCTGCTTTTAGATTTCTGCTCCTGACTTTGCAGGAAGAAGAAAACAGAGTAGTTGGGAAGACGAGGGAAGTTGGCGATGATAAGGGGCCCTAATTGATTGAAGTGACTAGACCAGATTTTGGAATGTAGAGCTCATTGAATAGAGTTGATAAAATTAAAATAATTTAATTGAGATAAGTTGTATGGTTAAATTCATTTAATTTGAGTTTATTTTTCATTAAATTTCTTATTTCTTATATTTTATTTGAATGAACTTTTTATTTTGTAATTAAGATGATATTAAATTTAAATTTATTTCTATAATTGTTTTTAATTTAAATAATATAAAAGAGATTTAAATTGATTTTTTTTGAAAAGAATTTATTTTTTACTTTAAATTTAAATTGATTTCAAATTATAATCCAATTGTTTAAATTGATTTTGTTTAAAGAGTTGATAAACAAACTAAACTACGAGTTCATTTTTTGACAATCAATATCAATAAATATGTGTACAAGTAAATGAAAATTTAAATTGATTTTATTCAAAACGGTTGTCCAATACTTATATTTGAGTTCCTTGGTGTATTAAATTTTTTATTTTTTATTTCTATTCATGTCAACATTTTATATAGTAATTAAAAAATCACAAATTCAGTATTATTAATTTCAAAACTAAAAATACTTATAATACAATAAAATAAAATAATTGTTGTACCATTTTTTAAAAATATTTTGGAAGATGTATCCTCGTCCTCGTATCCAAAACTCAACCGTACCTTATCTTAATTTTTAAAATGAGAAGAATCCGATTCCTAGTACCCGTATCCAAAACTCGCACCCGAGTCTAAGCATCATAGTTGAGACCTATAAAATAGGCATACTTCGATCAACGACTACAAAAATTGAATCAAACCCCTCTGATTTAGGCAACCCTTCTAATATCCTCCTACATCGTCGGTACAGAAAGTGGCTGTAACGGCCTACAGGTGCAAGGGTAGAGTATTTATGTTGCCGACAGGTTGCGTAGGTTGCCACATATGCTCAAATATCCTTCCTCATGCCGACCCAATGGAATGTTTCACTATTCTCTTGTAAGTCTTGAGGAGCAATGCCCCAAAATTTCGCACTGAAGGGTTACCAAAAATTCAATTTTCGCACAACGATAAAATAATATTCTTTAATTAAAAATAACTGGAATAATCATAATGAAAACATAATTACAAATTAAATAACTATCTTTGAACAAATTAAACTGACTAATAATTTGAATGAAAAAAATAAACTTAATTTTTATCTCTTCGATTCCTCTTGACAGTCGCATCAGCATCCCATCACTGTAACTCGAACTAACCTGTAAAATTTTGTAAGAGTGAGTATTTAAAAATACTCAGTAAGATACGTGCAGTTTTCATACAAAATTATATACAATAAAATAAACACTTCATACTATTCTTATTGAGTAT
>CAIGRQ010068509.1:0-29543 GCA_903798375.1 Fraxinus sp. D2006-0159 | reverse complement strand
ATATATCCAGTACTAAAGTATAGTCCTTGTGGAACGATAATCCGAACTCTTAGGTCTACTATATTACTTGTTCGATATCGTACACTTGCGATATAAAAATACGCAACAAAAGGACACCTCAAGAAACATTACAAGAGAAATAAAAAGAATGTAGAGAAGAACGCAACAAACCTTCAGAGTAACGTTGCAAGTAATTCGAACGATGATGAAATTTTATATAGTGAAACAACAATAGATGGCAGATCTTGCTAGGTTGATGTCTGGCTATAGACTTAGGAGCCACCTAGCGCATACCTTCTTGAAGCAAATGGTTTCATCAATATAAACCAATCTCATGAAGATCTATATTTATGGGTGATAATCATGCCTTGGAGATTGCTGACATCAACACTTTCAAATTGAAAATGTATGGTGATACAATTCACACCATCTAGGAGGTACGATATGTGAACAACCTGAAGAAAAAGTTATAGTCATTGTGACAATTAGATGATGGTGTAAAATCCATGTTCAAGATAGAATTTTGAAGTTAGTCAAATGTGCGCTTGTGGTGATGAAAGTAGAAAAGATAGTTGCCAGTTTGTACGTGCTTAAAGGTACTAGACATGGTCCAGTTCGATCGAACCAGAATTTTTGGGTATTTAGTAACTAAAACTAAATTTAATTATGGAACCGAATCGGTTTGGTTCTATTTCGTACTATAATTAATTTTTTTAACATGCACAAAAATACTATATTAATCCAATTAACGACATGTTCAATTTTAATTCTTACAATAAACTACATTATTCCTTACAAAGTAATTTAGTCCAATTTAACAATATATAAATAATAAGTTGTCTAATAAGATTTATTCACTGATTTATATAAATTATCTTGATCAAAATGGAGGAAATTCAATGAATAGGGTAGAAAAATGGTAAGATGAAGAGAGGCGCAGTCGAGCTTCAATTATTTGAGAAACGATAGAATGATTGAGAAAAATTTAGGTCACTTTATTTTTATTTTTTCAAATTTGAATTACGAAGTTAGGTTTAAGTTGAAAACATGAAAAATATCTTGGGCTCAATTAATTAGTTGACAAATGAACTTGAAAAATGATATTTTTAGGTTCGATTAATTAGTTAGCAAATTTATTTAAAAAAAAAATAAAAATAATTTGGCTTATTTACTATAAAAAATTATAAAAATTAGTGGAATTTGATTTTTCGATTCTTGCTCTAGAATCGAAAACTGAACCAAATTCGTGGGTTCTCGATTCTGATATCCGTTTAAGTTTAAGTTAAGAAAAACAAAATCGAATTGCTCGATTATGTTCTGTTCGCTCCAGTTCAGTTTGAGAATTTTGTCCAACCCTACTTAAAGAAGAGACATTGCTAGAAGGAGAAGCATATGTTGCATCAACAAGTTTAGAAGAATTAACGATGATATGATACTACAAACTTGGCCACATGTCAGAACGAGATTTGAATATTCTCTTAGAACAAAAGTTTCTTTTAGGACTCAAAAAAGTTTTATTACCCTTTTGTTAGCATTATGTTACTAGTAAGGTGAACATGTTGAGTCCTATTTGAGTCAAATTAAAATTTTNTTTTTTTTTCATTTTCAACCACACATTCTTTAATAAAATAATATTTTCCATCATATTAATAATTTTTCCTTCTTTTTCAACCACACATTCTCTATTAATGTACTATGCCGAAATACATTCTTCCAAAATAATATGGCTCAAACACCATGAAATTTAGCAGTTCCACTGCTAAAAACAAAGCTATCTTAGAGTTAGTTCATTTTGATATTTGACAAGCACCACTTTTATCTTCAAGAGGTGCAAGATATTTTTGTCTTTTATTGATGATTATTTCGAGAGATGTTAAGAAAATCGATGTCTTTTCAATTTTCAGAATCTTTAAAGAGTGGGTAGAAGTTGAACTTGGAAAGAAGATCAAGTGACTGATGTCTGATAACGGAGAAGAATACATAAGCAACGAGTTTGATGCATTTTGCAAGCATCAAGGAATTAAAAAAAAAAAAACAGTTCAAAATTTCATATGCTCCTCAACTGAACAAAGTAATAGTGCGGATGAATTCTTTTCTCTGTAAAGCTGATTACCCTAGTTAGACGCCCTCTTATAACTATAAAATAGAATTCTTTTTTCCATTATGAACATTGAAAATACAATTCATACTCGCACAATTTCTAGAGACCTAACGAATGATTTCAAGCATTACTCATTCTTGGGCCCCTTGTATAAAGCAAGTCTAATTTGCGCACAAAAATTACTAATCTAGCATAAATATGAAGGTTAATGAGCTTGTTTTGGCCTCATTTGTTAGGTTTATTAATTTGTCAATGTAGGTCGACAAATGTAATTAATTGTGTATAAAACTATTTTAAAGTTGAGCCCAATTAAAGTGGTCTAATAAATAATTAAATTGTTGGATTTAGAATATCTAAATAAACTGTGATCATCTCATCAACACAAGAATTAATAGAGAAAACATATTGAATAGGAAGATCAAGAAGTCCACAATCAATCCAGATTACAATCAAGAATAAAAAAAAAGGGATTAGAGCAATTAAATTGAAGAATAAGATAATCAAGATTATGAAGTAAGAAGCAAAAATTAAGATCAAGAACTCAAGCACCAAAAGAGCTAATAATCAAGATTTAAGACCCGGAATCAAGATCCAGTAATAAAAAGTTATATCCAAAGAATTATGTATGTTCCGTATTATTAATTTTCTTAATGATTTGACATGGAGGATCTTTGCAATTGAACCATTAGTTTTTCTAGTCTTATAAATTTTAAAGTTTCATAAAGTTTCAACACCATTTTATTGAAAAAGAATGCATTTTGGAATAGTAAATTGATGGAGAATGCGTGGTTAAAAAAGAAGAAAAAAGTTTGGATTTGCATGTAATATTATTTTATTGAACAATATGAGATTGAAAAAAAAAAAAAGAAAAATATATTTTGAAAATAACATGGATCAAACGAGGGGATAGTATTAATTAGCCTGGACCCCAGGACAATTTTTTATGCTACCCACAGAATTAGCGAGGAGATAGTGTTAATTAGCTTGCACCCCAGGACAATTTTTTATGCTGCCCACAGAATTAGCTGTGCCTCTATGGGGTTTGGGGGTCCCAATAGTGAGAATTGTAAATTAGCTTATATGTAAGCAAGATAATGTTGGGGGCCAAAGAGATCAACTTTGTTGTTCATTTACTGAATGAATCATTGAAATGATTGAGCAATAGACTATCAATCAGATAGTGATGTAGAGGTCACTTATCACTACAAAATAGTGCTATATTTTTATATTTCATCAGCTTATGTACATATAATTTATGTAACAAATTTATGTAGATATTTTTAAGCTAACTTGATAATGAGTCAAGACAATAGGGATAGCTCAATTTCGCAAATCACAAGGACCGTATTAAGTTCTTTTCATTAGAAAATTTTCAAATTATTACGAGACAAAAATGAATGACAGATAAGTGTATAATAATTTTGATTCTACGAAATATATAATTAAAATTGAAATCTGCGTTGACCTTTAAAATACAAAAATGTATCCAATATGCAAGTGAGGCAACATGTTGAATATTAAATAATTACTCGTTTATTTAAATGTTGAAAATTCTGTACGTGTCAAAAGTTGGATACAGAAATGATGCATTTGATAGTAAATTTAAATAAGCATGTCATTAAACCCCTCTTTCGCATTCTTTATTTCAATATTTTTTTTACATATTCATTTTCAACAACACCTTCACACAACAAAATATTATGCATATCGGCTATCAAACATGAGAATTTTAATTTTATATGAAAGAACATGAATTTCCGCACGAGTTGACAAAACAGAAATTATATATAGCACTCCCATAAAAATGGATCTTCAAGCTGAAATCCTATATCGGCTCCAGCTAGTCGCCATGAAGAATCTTCGAGAGAAAGATCCGGCAGGTCAAAAAATGGGTCATCAACAACCGTTGCTGCTGAACAATTGAATAATTCTTGCATATTATCCAATTCCAAATTTATTGAAGAATGAGAACAGGGCAGCTTGGCTTCAACTTCAATTATTCCGTCGTGATTGTGGTGGCCGAATGTGGCAGCAGCAGCCGCTTTCGCGGCGGCAGCTTGGATGTCCTTGGGTGAAGTGGAGACAGGGCGAGGGAGCTCATGAGCCAAATGAGGGAAATTGAGATAAGCTGAGTGGCCTTTGATGGCTAAGGCTGCTACATCATGAGCTCGAGCCGCCATTTCGGCTGTGGGATAAGTTCCAAGCCATATTCTTGATTTCTTTTTCGGCTCTCGAATTTCAGACACCCATTTCCCCCAACTCCGCTTCCGAACGCCACGATAAGTGGGATGCTTTTCGTCGGCACCATTTTCACCACGGCGCCTAACGTCTTCATTGCCGCTTCTCGCTCCTTGAACCCTCTTTTCATTTTTTTGAGCTTTGCATGAAGAGTTCGAGGTGGAGGACGCAAACGTGGAGGATGGAGATGTACTCAAACCACCGCAAGAAGCTTTGTTCGCGGTGGCAGACGAGGAGGAGCAGGTAGAAGAGGAAGAGGAAGAGAGGTAGTCTTGAGGTAGACTCCCCAAGTTGATTTTCTGTTCCATGATAAAAAGAATGTAAATAATGGTTCATTAAAATAATGGAAGTTGGGCTTGTGACTATTTTGCTTTAAATAAAGAAAATGAAAAAGAAAAAGAAGAAAATAGGTCGGATATTTTGTTACCTTTTGGTACTTTTTCAATAATTTGGCTATATATAATGACACTTTGGCATCATATTGGTAATCCAGGGGCCATACCATTTTGGCTCATTCTAATACCATGAATTTCACATGAAACTTGGCCAAGGACCTTGTCTGGTTATTAATTTAAATCTTGTTTGGTGTAGCTTGAAATTGATAAAAATTCAATTTAAAGTCAAATTATTTTTAACTTAACATTTTATGGAATCTGCTACTCTTATCAATTTTTTAATCACATAATTCATCAATTTTATCAAAATTTACTAAATATCTCATTTTTAACTATACCAAACAGAAGCTTAATCATAGAATACTATCAGCCCCATAAAGCTGACATGCACGATGGCATGGGCACACCTTGCCCCCATGCTGGAGCTTTGTTGTGAAATGTTTTGATGGTGCACATTTCTGGTCTCGGCTACAAGGTAAATGTGGGATTTAGCTTGTGGGCATTTTGCTTCAGTTTGGCAGGTGTCAAGAATTTAGTAATTGCTGGACAGATCCAACTTACTGTTTGGTGAACTCTAGTCCAAAAAACACTGTCCAAGACAACCACACGTTTGGCACATGTGCAGGCGATTTTCTTGGTCCAGACATGTTTAAAATATGGGCAATTGCTGGGAAAAGGCATGGGAGGTAGTTTCTTCGCAGTTTAGAATGACATGGGTTGATTGATCAATTAATGGTGTTAATTGCCTACAAATTTTGTATATTTATGAAGGTGCAAAATAATGAGGCATAGATGTATTGTGTTCCTTCAATGTTTTCTTATATTATTGTAGAGTATAAACAAGTTGAATTATTGAGTTCATTTACTTTGCTGCCTTAAATCTTGTGAAATCTATCCCTAATGTACATACTTGTGCAAATTCATGGGCCGACTGAGTGGAACCTCAGTACTATCATAAGCAAAAATTGGGAGAAGTATTTGGTGCAGAATTTGACCCTACGATAATTATCATGGTGGATTTTGAAGTATCATCGATGCTTTTTCTTTTCTTTTTTTTTTGTTGGTATTGATGCTCCTTATCTTGGAGTGCATATATAAAATTTTGAATTCATTGACGAAAATAAAATTTGGAAATGAAGATATAGATAATTGGAACATTTCTTGTTAAAGTTTTTTGATAAAATTGAAGAGGGACGGATAGATGAAAGTTAATATTCTATTGTTATTGATTTAGATATCATTGTAAATGAAATAGTGAACCAAAATGAACCGTAAAAAATAAATTTTAAGATCCAAATTTAAAAGAAATATAATGAGTCTACTGTTGATTTTTTATATATCGCTATAAAAAAATCAAGATGTAAACAGTTATTTGGGATGAAGACAATGCAATGATGCATTCAGTGATTCAGCAGTCTATACGCATGACCAGTTTTTTTTCGCATTCGATTTGATAATCATAAAAATTACCCCCAATATGCTCTATTTTTTCTTGTAAATTTAAGCCCAGTTGGATCTTGGAAAATTAATCATGCTATTTGTATTTTTGTCAAAAATGTTGTCGAACTTTTTAGTACAAGTAAATTTAGAGTTATGCTCCTGGACCAGGTTCAAAGCCAGGCCAAGGGTGTTTGCCCGTAGATTTATTGCTCAATTTAACATAATTCACATGGATCACATGTCAGTGGGTCCTGCCCGAGAATTCTGGACAGTCTCTTGTTCAGAAGACCAGTTTAATTCTAGTTTACTCAAGTTACAAAATTATGTCTTAACAGGTGGAAACGGCCAGTTATTTTTTCCCCCACTTTTTAGGGCAATAAATATTCAATACGCTCTTAAAAGTGAAATGCTTTAAATTTTAAAAGATTCTTTATTTTAAACTTTTTAATAAGGCAAGTTAATACTTCAGAATTTAAAATATTATAGCCATCAACATCTAAAAGTATATATATTAATTGAAAATGAGGAAAACAATAAGAGCATATTTGAACTCCATTTTTTACAATTTTTTTTTTTTTTTTGCGAAGTATACATTTTGGAATAGTGTTTTGTTGGAGAATGTGTAGTTGAAAAGTAAGAAAAATAATTTAGATTTACGTGTAACATTATTTTATTGAGGAATACGCGGTTGAAAATAAGATAGAAAAATATATTTTGAAGATTATGGAGACCAAACAAGAGCTAAATGCATGTTGAAAAAAGTAAAATAAAGAATTTGTTGGAACACTTGTTAAATTTAAAAATACTCTCTGTTATGATAAAAAAAACTCTTTAAAAATAGTTTCTCGAAAATGCTCTTACAGCAGATATAGAGATTTATTTGAGACAATTATGTGTGTCGTCATAATTGTGTGGACAATTTTCCGTCAATACATTGGATTCGCTGAATGGAAGAATGATATTTTTTCTCTTTGTGAGAGGTATGCAAGATAATGTATGCAAAGAGTTATAGTCGAAGAAAGGAGTGGTGATCGTATTTACTCCAAGATCAAGTTAGAATATGTTCTTTGAAATAAAAAGGTAATATGTAGAAAAACATTTCTTGCCTTGCTTTTTTGTGAGGTTGAATTTTGTTAAAAAATTGATATAAAAATTGGTTTTGACTAATTATGACTAGATATTTAATTGAAAATCGTTAGTCATTGAATAGGAAATTAAGGTGACGTTTAAATTGTTGAAAAATTATAAAAACTATTATAAAATTACCCCCAATATGCTATTTTGGTACACGATTCTTAAAAATTTGTGTGTATGGATGTCGTCTTCTGGATAGTTCTTTGCGAGCCTGTTCATTTTCTCTTCATCTTCAACTTTTGATTGGATGAATTTATGATTTCTTAGTGAGATTAAGGGTTGAGTGATTCTATTGTGTCACAAGGAGACGATTGCTGTTGAGTTCTTTTTGTCCATAGAAGCAACTCTAACACGTCTGAGTTTGTGAGGGTCTCGATTAATTCGAGGCTTTTGTGTTGAAAAAGATGAGTACAATAATTTGAGCCTATGAAATCAAATTCAATCCGCAGTCAAAATGTTTGACAATCTCCAAATCTTGTTACTTCGGGACTGATGATAGCTCGTTGACATGTTGAGCATAACCACCACTTTATTTAGAGGGTGCTAGGCGGAGATTAAAATTATATTTTTATTGAATTGTGATAGAAGTTTTTGAAATATGTGGTTGAAAAGGTGTGAGACCCATGAAAAATATGATTAATATTGATTGTTTGACTTTGACTTAAATTAAAATTTAATTTTAATCTGTACCAAACAAGGCATTAAACCATGGACATATTTTGATGTCAGCATAGGATATCACTGTGGGACTCCATGTTCAAGATTCAAGAAGAAGCCTCTATTTAGTTCAGCTAAAAAATTGACTAAAATTGAAGTTAAAATCAACAATTAAGTTTTAACACATTGCATGGAAATCTCTACTCTTCAATTATATATTTTATTAATTTTTATTAAAATCTAAATATAATTTTTATATAAACCAAAGAAGGGCTAACTTCTTTCTCTCCATTTTTTCTTTCTTTTCCTTTTTATATTTACTCACTTTATTTGAATTTATTAGAGGGGAAACTTATCTCTTCATGAAATTTAATGATTTTTTTTCTCACAAAATGGTGATTGGGGTGATCTGTAGGGACGGATCCAATCGCTAGAGTGAGCTAGGGCGGAGGGTCGAGCGGCCATTGAGCAATCGTCCAATATAGCAACATTGTTTATTAATATTTAATTAATTTACATTAAAAGAATCTTCAATCAATATATAAATGCACTAAAATATAAAATTATATACATATGAAAATATAATCTAATATAATCCAAAATAATAAGGAATAATAATGCATTTTTAAATCATATACTCTTTTCCATCGAAAACTAACGTCTATCTTCTTGCCATTACATGCTCAAAAATGGTTCATTGGCAAGCCTAACAAAAGTGCATAAAGTTTCATAAAACGTAGCAACGTATCCAAAGCAATAGTAAGCATTAAGGGAAAGACGTGACATGCATGCATTTCAATTGTATTGCAGCATAAGTGGAAGACTGTAAAACATTTTGTCTAAAAGTTTTAGTCTCTAAACAAGGCCGAAATAAACAAATTCTTTCAACTTTAGGGCACTTCTCAAGTCAGTAGCTCAAATTCATTCAGCTATCTCAACTCAACATTCATTCAAGCCAAAGACAAAGTACAAGGTTCAAAAAATGTAGTCAGAGTAATTAAACGACTTGTGATGGCAGCTCCAACTTATAATGACAGTAATCATTTGACCTCCCTATCTGAACAACCATCTTAGCCTCTTCAATCCTTCAAATCTCCCTCATCACAATACCCTTTAATGAGAATTGCGTAGCTAAGAAAATTAGGATGTATCCCACTTTTCCCCATTTCACTAACCAACTCAACAGTTTCATTAAACTTCTTCTCATTAACCAATCTCACAAGCCTCGCATTATAGCTCCTAATGTTGGGGGTAAAATTTCACTTTCCACCATTCGTCTCCACATATTATCACCATCATCAAACCTCTTATTCCAATATAACTTATCGAGAACTGAATTAAAATTAACCAAATCGAGCTTCACCCCACTTCTTTCCGTCTCATAAACCATACCCAACGGGCCAACCCTTTATCCTACTCCCCCATCTCACACAGCCCTTTGATCACAATATTATATGAAACTACATGAGGCCTCACTTTCCACTTCATCTCCATTTCCAGAAAAATCCCCTCAATCTCCTCAAGTTTCCCTGAATTCACACAAGCTCACAAAAGGATATCAACAATCTTCACACTCCTTTCACAATTCCTCTCAGACATTTCATCGAACACTTTTTTCGCATTCTCAAACATGCCTAATAGAGAAGTACACTTTTTTCGCATTCTTTCGATTGACCTGTGGTCGCGGACCACCTGGGCTGCCTTTCCCTCCACATGGCGTACCCAGCCTAACCATGGGTCTTCCTCAATTTTGTCCAGAACACGATTAATTTTTGGATGCAAT
Organism: Fraxinus sp. D2006-0159; assembly: GCA_903798375.1. NCBI lineage: Eukaryota > Viridiplantae > Streptophyta > Magnoliopsida > Lamiales > Oleaceae > Fraxinus > Fraxinus sp. D2006-0159. Next base: position 19,795 of record CAIGRQ010068509.1, on the reverse strand, counting down.
TAAGGGTTTGTGCGAATCGGTGCTCACGATTGTGTGAGATGAGGTGAGGCTGAGGCTGTGGCTGTTGGTGGTTGTGTGATTGGTTGTTGTTGGTGGGCGTGGTGGTTGTTGATGGTTTTGTCTAGTGGACGTGGTACTGAAAGGTGGAGGTGGCGGGTTAGGGAGGAAAGAATGGAGTGAATGGCGGGTTGGAGAGAGACGTGAATAAATAAGGTTTGGGTTAATTTCGGTTGCTTATATTTAAAACCTTTGGCAACGTTTGACAAACATTGCCAAATGTGAGACCATTCGCAACGTTTGTCACGTTACGAAAGGTGAAACATTCCTCAACACTTAATAAACATTGCAAAAAGGGGTCTATTCCAACATTTCTCTAAAAAACGTTGCAAAAAGGTATTTATTAATATCAATGGCAACATTCACTTACTAAAATGTTGTCAAAACACCCTTTTAGCAACATTTATTAATGAATGTTGCCTTTTAAGTGTCGCCAAAGCCCATTTTTATTGTAGTGTTATTCTCCACTTCTTGGTACATTTCCTCATCTCAACATTAGATTAGAGACCCAATGATTATATACTACTTCTTGAATGAAGTCGCTAGCCACTAGCTTATCAACCTCTTCTTCTAGCACTTTGTATGCATATTTAGCCATAGCCTCTTTTGAATTTTAAGATGGAACTTAGGATCGATCTTCAAGGTATGGCACGATAAAGTGGTCGATACCTACCATATCCGAATGCTTCCAAGCGAAAGGATCCATGTTGGCATGTAAGAACTCCTACATCTTTCCCTTCATATCCTCTACCAAATCATTTCTATCTTGTAGAACATTCTCCTCATCATTTGAAACAACAGGAAATGCTTCCAATTCTTTTACAAATAAAGCTTGGGAGTCAGACCTTGTGATTTGAGGGTCAATATTCTCACCGATAACCATGTTCTCTTCTTCTTAATTTGTTTATTACAACAACTTCAGGCACGAACAAATCTACTATCATGTGGTGATCTTTGTTTACGTTAATATGTAATGTGTTTTTATAGAAAAGTCAAAGAAAATTGTGAAAAAAAATGAGGGCTAAAAATGTAAGTTGTAGTATATTTTAAAGTTCGTATAAGTAGTAAAAATATGCCCTAATAGTGAAATGAGAATTGTATAAGAAATCTTGTGAAGAAAGAGAAACTCATTTTATTCTCCCATCTCCCTTTTTTATCATTTTCGTCTCCGTTTTTCCTCTGTTTGAATCCTTCCATGTATTCCCTTGTTTCATATAGCTGAAACCAAATTCCTATACTTTCATACGCGTGAAACTTGAGAAGTATAAATTTTTCCCTATTTTCGTACACGTGAAACCAATACATTTTACTTAAAACTGTAATCTCAGCCAACAGTTTCATTACGCAGGACAACTTCCCTTGGGCCATTTATATAGCAAGCCTTCGATCCAATTTCGTTTCCACTTAGTTTTGCCACACCATTTGAAGTTGGGAACTTCATCACTAAGTGGTGTATGGACGAAACCACCTGAAGATCCTCAAGGGCCGATCGATTGAGGACCTATGAAAAGTTGACTAGGTGTCAACTATCAAAAATTTCTAGTACTTTCAAATGATATAAGTTCCTTGCCTAGCTTCACAATAAAAGTATTTCGGCCTTGCAAGACAAGACTATCGGTTCAGGCATCACTTTAGGTTTATATCCATATATTTGAAATCTCACAAAGGGTGGGCCCCACTGTATATTAAAAAAAAAAACGTGGGCCCCACATGTTGTGAGAATTCTGACCCCTTTCTGTGATTTTCCCTTCTGTACGTGCAGGATTGTCCTAACGATATTGTCGTCAACTACCAACATGCTATTAAGGCCATTGCGTGAGATGACCACGTGTACTACCGAGTTATTGCAGTGAGGGTACTGGAAGCCATTTTCATTTTCTTCCATAAATTGTGAGAGGTTTCGCCCTCACTCCATTTCCATGCACCTGCCAACTCTTTAGGCATGGTATATTAGATTTCCTACTGCATTTTTTAGGAATTCATCGCCTGTCCACCCACGTAGGGCCCTAAATAATTTTGTTGATTTTACATATTAGGGATTCTTCACCATTTATGGGTAGATTTCAGCGAGGATGATTATTATTCCAGGGTTTTCATCCACCATCATCCCTTTGCCCTTTATGGTTGAGTAGTCACCTCTATTTCAAAGAGGTTGACGGTCTCTACAAGTCTCCGTTCTCACCCATATGTCATGTCTGTCATTCTTGCTTTTTTAGTGATTCTTCTTCCATGAAAATTGAGTAATGCACTGTAGTTCCAATCTGTCTACTAGAAGCTTTAAGAGACGTAGGAAATTTTTGGACGTGCTTAAATTGTCCTTCATCGTTACTTTTATTTTCAAAAGGATTTAGTGTGATTTTTCTCATGATTATCGTATCTAATTTCAAATAGACAACGCTAATATGTTGACATCGAAAAGCTAAGTTAGGCCTTCTATCAATAGATGTCCTTATTTTCCCATAGTTTACCTTCACACTCGGACACAAACTATTAGACATCAAGATCAAACACAAAAAGTAATGTATGTTGGTATTTTGACATTCAAGTCAACTTTCGAAACTAATATATGAAAAATTCAGTGTAGAAAAAACAAATAGACTGAAATTTATCTAGAGTAGTCCAATAGGTTTTGAAGTCTCATACCTAGTGATGGTACTATGCAAAGACCATGAGGGATAACTCAATACTGTAGAAGGCAAGGCTTAATGGGTCAATCGTCCCGCTCCATGTTGGAATATATAGTGAGCAACATGAGATATTGCTGCATGGTGTTATGTCGAAGGCCTACATGGCTTTCGCTTCCTTGATGGTGCTTAAGTGACTTATTCTTACATTTTGGGGTGTAATAGACACTTCTTGTAACGAGCCAAAAATTGTTGTGTGGATCTTCAGGAAAATCTTTTCCATCTTGGGAATGGTATGTTGAAGATAAATAGTGAAAATTATCATTTTAATTTGGAGTACTTAAGGGAATACTACTTACTATGGATGGGCAAAATCCGATCAAACCCGTCATAACTTCCCAAACCGAACCAACCCGACCGGCTTGGGTCGATTTTTTTATTTTTTTTGTTTTTACACGGGTTGGGTAGGTTGGCAGTATATGTGGGTTGGGTCGGGTCGGGTCGGGTTATATGTCAACTTATGAAAATCGAAGGCCACCCACCCGACCTGCCTACTTAAAAAAAAAAAAAAAGGAAAAGGAAAAGAAAAGAAATAAAATGCCTTAAAAGTAAAAAGAACTTAAAAAGTACGAGTGGATAGTGTAACTGTAATTATCTTGGTGCATTTTAGAGGAAGAGCTTACTGTCATTCCCACAATAAATGTAGTATAAGTTTTTCATATTATGTTAAATGCACTTTGTTCTTTGTAGACTCGGCTAATAAGCATTGAATAAGATAATATATAATTTTATTTATTTATTTATTTACTTACTATTGAATCTTGTCTATCCGAATTTAGTATAATAGAAAATTAAATGACTTTAATTTTTGTTGACAAATCGTCTCAAACCATCAACCTAACCCGACCCGACCTATACTTGATTGGGTTGTGTTGGTTTTGTTTCAACCGTTACACGGGTTGGATTGAGTTAAATTTTGATCAAACTGATTATGTTGGGTCGTGTTTGGGTTGAAGGAAAAATCGACCCAACCAAACCTATGCCCACCCCTACTACTTACCAACATCATATAGATCAAGATCTATGGTATTCAATTGACGATAATTGAATTCTGCAAGAGCCTTCTTATTCACCAAAATATCCGTATTATTCCTGAACAAGGTCAATTGTCTTTAATTTATCCAACAAGAAATTATGTTTAAAGGATTTTTTTTTTTTTTTTCATGCTTCATATATATTTTCATTTACATTAAGTTTGATACTTTTCCACATAAAATTCATCAAAGCCATTGATTTCTACAATAGCCTATCATATCACTGCACATATTTTGACATAGGGGAGAATGTCAAGTAAAAGGTAAACAATAACGCCCTATCACATCATTGCACAGACTTTTTCTTTTTCTTTTTGGGTTGAACATAAGCTAGTGAAAGATTTGAACATTTTTTCTAGCCAATAATGATAAAGCTTTGGACTTGTATCAATTCAAGCCTGCAACATGTGCTTGGCAATCATAATTTCCAGTCGTGGAGAAAGTTTTTTGGCCCAAAGAAGACATCTAAAATGCCAATGTTTCCAAAGTGGAATATAATTGGCAAACATAAACTTTTTAATGATCTATTATATCCAGACCTTTAAATTGTACGCTCTAAATTATTTTGTTTTTTTTAGCATAAATAAAGCACACTCAGAGTTGACTATATATTTTGTGGAAAGCCATATGATATGTTCTCCAATCTAGTCCCACTGCTTACCTCCATGTAGATATTGCTGAAAATCAGCATACTGAGTTGATTTCAACTTTTATTTGTTCATGATCGTGGTTTATCATTATAGCTTCCATACCTGTTTGTTTTTTATTTATTTGAGAATCATCTCTCGGATAAAAAAAGAGCAAGAGTAAAAAAAGTAGTGATTCGGATAAATAATAAATAAAAAGAAAAAGTAATTCCAAAGACCCACACCCAATTTCGTAGCTTTTGGTTAGCTATCTTGATCATGATTTTCCTACGCTCAGAGGAAAATGTACTTCCCTTTTGGGTGAATCAACCTCATACAGCAAAATAGGCATAAGGAAGGAGTAATAGACCGAACCAGTCTACAAGACTTTTACGACTGGAAGGGGGTCCACTTTCAGTCCAACAATCCAGTTTTTCATTAAAAATTGGTGAGAATTCCCTCCAAACGAGGGTTTAGTATTAGTACTAGCAAAGAATTTTATTAGCCGGTGGTGGGCCTAAAAACCGCCAAAAGAGGTGGTTGTTGGAGAGCCAGCCACCAACTTGAGGTAGAGCTCCGCCTCACCCAAATGATGCCACGCGTGTTAATCTTAATAGTCTAATTTTAGTTTTAGGCACCTAGATAATGTTAAAGATTTTTGGAGGTGACAGGTATCTTGGGATAGATATCCCAGTCGGCACTCTCAAAATGGACATTATTGTTACGTTTCTTCTGGGATTAATTGGGTGGTGGACTTTTTAGTATTGTCGTCTCCGATTTAGCCCAGTTTGATGGACTGGAAAGATTGAGTTTTGAATAATATTTTTTGAAAAATGTTATCAAGTATATGTTTGACACCCATTAGTTTATTTACTTTATGATCAGCTTTAACTATATATTTACACAACAAAATATTCTACACGTATATCAGAACTTTTCTCTACTTTCTAATCACACATTCTCCTAAAACTCATTATTTGAAGCTCTTTTTTCTACAATAATGATTGTCAAATAGGCTTTAAAAAGTAGAAAAAACTTTATGGATTTATTTGCAAAATATTTATTGTGTAAACGTTTGATTGAAAATGAGTACGAGAAATTAGAGAATTTTGAAGTAATGATTGTCAAAAGAAGCTTAACGTGGGACGACTCCCAATTTTTTTACACGTTGATTTCTGATAAAAAATTTACGAAGCCTAGTTATAAATCCATTGATTTGTATTGTGCTGTAGAATGGCAGTACTATTTTCTATTAGGCCATGTTTGATTCAAGAATATTTTACATAGCAGATGAAAATTAAATCCCATTTTCACATTTTGCATGTTTGATTGACTAAATTTTTCATAGAATTAGTTTTCCACATTTTCTTGGTTTTTGAGAAAAAGTTTTTCTCATGAGTTTGGTGGGAAAAAAATTTTCTAGGCAACTTTTTTTTTAAATTTTTTTTGGCAAATGAAAACAAATTTTATTCCCAATTGTAACAAATTATATCCATTTAATGATCAATTTCATAAAAGATAAAGTCAAACGAATACCAAATGATCCAATATTTCAATATTTTCCATGTAAAAAATTGTATCAATTAAACACAATTAATTGACAATTCCCAATAAAATAAGTTTTAAGCAATTCAATTCCCTGAAATTCATTTTCTTTCCACCTAATTTCATTTTTGCAGTCAAACGAATCCTTATTATAAATGAACCTCGAGACGAACAGATGATGAGAGTGCTCAAGATGTGGTTGGAGCGTCTCTGTTTATTTACGTCTCCAACAAGCTTATGCCAAAAGGGGAAAAAAGCACATCATTTTTAATTTTGTCCATGATAGAATCAAAAAATTGCATCATCAATCATTTCTTATTTTCAACCATATATTTTTTGGCATTCAAAATTTTTATCAACTACACATTTCGCCAACTTTAAATTTATTGAAAATATAATTTTTATCCAAATCAAACATGAGCCAAATGTACAAGGATCGTGTTAATTTAACAAAAAAAATTAAATTGTCTTCATCATTAGGGTCTAATTGTGCAAACAATAATTAAAGGTCGAGACCAACTTTATACTCTCATAGTAAATTGTCGAGCAACGGTACAAAATTCCATAAATCCAATGAACTTATCATTATACCAAACAAGCCCTACTGTAAGGGTAGTTATATGATTATATCTACACAACATTTTAATTATATTAATTGTCATCAACTTTTATTTATTATCACATTTATATCTGGACCTGCTTGGACTCCATTTTAATTTTAAACCACATTCTTAAAAAAAAAATCATTATTGCAAAATATATTTTGCTCTAAAAACTAATTTTAATGGAATCCAAACATGGGCTTATTTTTAAAATTCCATTAATCAGAAAATTATAAACTGTTTATGTAATTAGTAAAATATAATAAAGTTATTGGCTTATCGGCACAAAACGTCTATACGTTTCAATTTTTTGCATTTTCATCCCTATTTTCACGATTCTTAGGGGAAAACGTCATTTTCATCGATTTTATCCATTTTCTCAATTAAATTACGTATAATATAAAATATACCCTCCTATTTAAAAAAGACAAGAAAAAAGAATTAATTGCAACAATACTCCCAAACCTTTTTAAAAAGTGCAAATGAATCTCAAATAAATTATTAAAAAAATAAAAAATTGGCTCTCTCTCTCTCTCTCCACACCACCACCACCACCACCAATTCCTCTCAAATCCACCGTGTTGTTGCACCCAAAATCATCGGAATCTCACCCCTCCATTGGCGCTGATACTCCCTCAATCTATAACAACCAAACAATTACATAAACAACCACAAATTCAACTTAGAATCATCCACAATTCACTAAGAATTGCATGACTTTTTTACCAATTCTGACCATTCGGTCAATACCCATGGTCCTCCACTATTTACAGCCAATCCATCTCATCTAGTCGCTCATACTTATGGAGAAACATAAAAAAAAAAAAACAATACAATATGATGTTGATATGCCTTGGAATTCCTTCTTATTGTGCACAAAAAATGTAGCCAGTGCGCTTCTTTCAATTCATAGGTTTGAGGGTTTTGATTCACATAATTTGCCACATGTTAATCCTTATCAACATCGCACGACAGTGGATGTGAATTTAATAGCCCCAATTAACAACCGAATTAATCCAATTTTGGCCACACACTGCACAGCCAACTCGATCCGCCTTCCATTCATGGGCCCACCATGCTCCGTTCTACTAATTCATCTATGGGCATTTGAAATCTAGTTCATAGCTCAATGGGCAAGCATCCATTGATCCAAATTATTCACCAATTGATTACGTTTTAGAGTCAAACTTGGGTGTGTTGTTCTTAGTGTGTTTGAGGTTGAATTTGAGTCGAATTTTGTGACTGTTTGTGTAATTGTTTGGTTGTGATGGATTGAGGGAGTACTGGGATAAGTGGAGGGGTGAAATTCCGATGGTTTTGGTGGCGGCAACACGATGAATTTGGGAGGAATTGGTGGCAGCTCCACGGTAGTGGTGGTGGAGGACAAAGAGAGGGAGATAACCATTTTTTTAATAATTTATTCGAGGTTCATTTGCATTTCTTAAAAATGTTTGGAAGTATGATTGCAATTAATTCTTTATTTTTCTTTTCTGTTTTTTGGTCTTATTTAAATAGGAGGATATGTTTGTCATTTTACGTTTTTTAATTGAAAAATTAGATAAAAATTTAACTGAGATGAAAATGAACATTAAAGGTCAAACGTAGAGACGTTTTCTATAATAATGAAACATGGAAATAAGGCTGAAAATGTAAAAGTTGAAACGTAGAGACATACTGCACATTAAGATTTAAGAGAATGTTTGATGGGGATTTAAATTAGATTTTTAGTAGATTGTGATAGAAATTTTTAAAATGTATGATTGAAAAGTTATGAAATCCAACTATCCAAGAAAATATGGTTAATAATGATGGTATAACTTTGGCTAAAATCAGACTTTAATCAAAAACATAAAGGCTTTGAAGATCAAACATATGATAAGCCTAAAATTATTAGTGAATATATTTAAATCAAATTGTTCAAATGATGCCAACTTTCTAAGTCCTCCTCCTGCTCCTCCCGTCTCTCTCTCTCTCTCACACACACACACACACACACACACACACACACACACACACACACCCCTCTTCACTAAATCAATCATCACAAACGCGAGGTATACGTACATATCATTCACATATATTTATTTGTATGTTACATGTGTTGAGTACATATGCGTGTGTGAATCAGTGTGATTGAACTGCGGGTATTGAATTTGATTGACTTTTCGATTGTTTCGGTTCTATTTTTTTTATTTTTGATATTGATTGATTCTTTTTAATTGCCACAGCTGATTGCAGCCACGAATTTTCGTGAAGTTTTAAGGATTTTATGTGTCAGTGATTCTATATCTAGTTAGGGCTTTTGAGATTTTTAATTGATTGAGCTGCTTGATTTTAAAGCTTCAAAGGATTGTTGTTTGTGCCTGTATAAGGACGGTTGTTTTTCATTTCTGTTTGTTTCTTTATGTCGATTTCCGAGGCTGTTGTATTGATGCCTGTGTGCTTGCGTCTTTAAGTTGTCAGAGTTGTATTTACTGCAGGGAATTAATGTTTGACTATGTTTTGTTATTTTTTATTATCTGTAGACTTGTTCATTCATTAATTCATTATGTTGTTGTTATTTGTTGTGATTAGGGGATGATTTTGAAACTTTTGTTATGTGATAATGAGATTAGTTCTGACCAAGCAGACGCTTAAGTATTCTGTTTACAGAATATTTGAATTTCCATTAACAGATCACTTTTGTTTTCTTTCTTTTTGAAGTCCATCACAGTTAAAAGCCCTTTGTAATTTTTCCTAATTCAATTTGAAATTTATTGACTTTTCTTGATATTATCATCGCTGGTCTTAATGTTACACTTATCAGGTTTCATACGGGAATCAGGGTCGATGTTGTTGTTGATTTCCAGCTTCTTTTTCTGATGTTTATTTGATTAAATATTTATGTAGTTGTATGTATATTTGCCCTTGATTTCCACATACCTGCAGTTTCTAGAAATGAATATGAGCGTTGTGGCAAGTCTAACGAATGAATCAGTGTTCTGGGTGATCGGGAAAGTAACTCACTTTTATTGCCTATTGATATTCTTTAAATGTTAAGATGGGATAAGTGGTGATAGTTTTGTGACTTTGAAACTGTGTCTTGTATTTAACAGAAGCAAAAAGGTAGTCAACTCCTAGGGTTTCGGAATCTTCATTTTGATCGATAAACATTTGGATTCTTGTACTTCATGGGGCTCCAATTAGTAGAAGAGGAATGTGTTACAACCAGTATATCATATTTTGTCTTCTGAAAGAAGAAAATGTATTTCCCAAAATTTGATTAAGTTTACCTCCTATGGTTGTAAAATGTAGGCTTCCTGCTATCTAGTTTTAAATTCATAATATGCATCACCCAAATTTGGCCATGACGTCTAGATATCGGATATGTAAGTTTCACAACTTGTTTGTATTCGATAATTGAACTGTGCTTTATAAATTCTATGGATACTCAGCCTCTTGAACTCCAAATTGTGTCTATCTTCAAGATATTGTTATTTGATGTTATATCACCTTGACCTTTTGCTTTTTGTGACCTCCATATCATTAATGACTAAAATTTGCCAATCTCTCCATTTTGGCTTTTAGAATGATTTGATCATGCTTTTTGCTGATGTTTTTTCCGTTTCATGTGTAGAGAAGGGAGACAATGAGCAAAGTGCTTGTAGTTTCAGGTGGATAAAAAAAAAAAAAAGACATGGGCGGCTGTTGCTGCTGCTGTTCACCCAAGACTGCCGAACTTAACCCTTCACCACCATTCTATCATGTAAGTGTTATTTCTTATCTCAGGCTAGATGCTCTTTTGCATCAATTTTAATCTAATCTCAAGGTAATGATAGTATTCTGATTATTTGGGTGGTTATTTTTCCTATGTCGTTCAATTGTTATGGTAGTTGGGTTGTTTCATTTATCTGAACCAAGCATTGATGTGTATACAAATTAGATCGAGTCTCATAATTTGAAGTCGTGGCAATTTCTTCTATCAGGATTAGTCTTTACTCTTTAGTCATATTTTGACAACCATCAAATGAGATTTCTTGAACAAAAGTATCCAAGTTATGATTATCACATAGACCTCTTGGTAGGAACGTAACAATTTGACAACAAAAATTGAAAAATGAGAAGAGAAAGGGGGATCCAAGAAGAAGAAGAAATCAGGGCAAGTGAAAATCAATTTATTCATATATTCAATGATACAAATTACAATAAATAAGCCATTTTTATATAGAGCAAAGAAGCTAAATTAAAAAATGAAATCTAATAAACAACTTTATCAAATTATTAAAACTAATATAATCTAATCTAAACAAACATAATTTGAATTGAACTCAATTTTAAAATCATATCTAAATTCTATCTGTATCTCTATCTTCATCATTTCTACCCGACTAAAGAACTCAACGACGAGATAGATTGCGAGTTCTTATCCAAGGAGGACGATCTTTAATCTATATCAAATAATGAAATTGATCATATGACGACGACCAAATCTATAAATTATCCCCAAAAATATGTTACCAATAGGTAGTGCACTTGACAATTGATTGTATCCTAAATATGTTTTCAAAGTGATTTTTCGAACAGTTCGGTAAGCGTACTTCAAAAGTTCTCCTAAGAATCCTAACTTGGTATGCAAGCTTAAGAAAGCAATTTATGTTATGGCCTCCCAACAAAAATTTATGCAACTTATCCACAAAAACTTCAATTGACTGTGCATAATGAGGAGCACAAGGGATTTGCATTGTAGACTGGCCTACAAAATTAAATGGTTGCAATATTGAAGGCTCGAATAGGTAAGAAAACAATTATACTATATTGAAAACATAACTTCAATTCAAGTGTGATGACCCAAAAACTTTTTCTTTTAACATGTTTAAAAAATCGGGTCAAAGAAACATGCAATAAAGCATAATAATCACCATTAAAATCTTCGAGCCCATATTTTGCATCAAAAGCAAGCTCGCGTGTTTCATGATTTCATGATTGAAGATAATTATCCTTTTATTTTGGCATGAAAATTAGGAACATTGATAATACAGGGAGGAGCTGAAACAATATTGAAGGTAACTAATTAATACTCATCTATACAAAAAGTATAGAAGCGAATGATTGTCTTGGATAAAAATGGGGCACTTGGGGAGCATCACTCGGTTGAGGTAACACTAAAATAAAGTCAATATGAAAGTCATGCAAAGGAGTAAGAAATATCAATTCTGGCATGAGGTCTAGGACACATGAAATGTTTCGCTTAGGTGACAACACTATAGTTAAATTCTTAACTATGTCATGGTTAATTATATCGAAACTCTCATCCTCAATATCAGAATATTTAATAGGTTCAACAAAAAAAACTTCATTTTCTTCTTCAAGATGAGGAGTAACACAACCAAACTTGAGGAATGACTGTAGGGACGAGTGGTAGGCCTATCCTATGACATGCTTGGTTGGCCTGTCAATAAGCATCATCTATTTTAGGAAAGATTTCACGATTCAACTACTGAGAAATCTAGACGTAACGTGGGAGCTTCATAAATATATTGTGTAATAGCTCATCGAAGTGAGCTAGATACTAACAGTGGACGTACCTTGCCTACATGGTAAAAAAACTGATTTAGCAATTGAGTTCGATTATACATAGAGGCATATTTGTTACTTAAGATCCATTTCACCTCATCCCACAAAGTGTCATAGCGTTGACCTAGATGATTAATATTACGTAAAAATGATTTTCAATAACTCCTAGAAGAATGAACAAGTGATAATTAGCATAACAAATTCAAAGGGAGTCACTCAAGTTCTTAAAGTAAAAAACTTTCAAAATTATTGAGCCAATTCAAAAATGACTCGAGCCCATTGACCCATCAAAGTCCTATAGTTGTAATGGAACGTGCCTAGAAAGATAAATGAATATCAGTGAACATAATTTTGAATGGGGATAATTGTATTAATAAGGGAAATGAGAAGGTACATATCGTTGTAATGACCTATGAGCTTGGTGTAGGTATAAGAGTTGTTATGGAGATATTACATGATGTTAAGGGGAGTGTCGACACAAAGGAGTTATTTTGTAAAAATTAATTTTGCTATATTTTACTTCTTTTTTTAAAAAAAAAAACTTGGCAAACCAGAACACCGAAATAAAAGCATGTTTTTAACATAAAAGAAATTGATACCTCTCGATATTCAAAAGAGCTAAACTATGTTCAAATCATCATCTTTAAGTTGACAACAATACATTGAAAGAGCACACAAGTGGCTGTGGGTTGATGCGTTTGAATTTTCCTAAGCGAAGATTCAATCAACAAGAAAAACTAGATCACAAATCCTACAAATAGTATTCAATTTTTTCCGGATGAATAGTACACATGAACAGTAACAATGAACAATTTTTTTCAACAAAACAAAAATTTATTGCTTAAAGATTTGTTGTGGAGCTATCGGCTGTGGGATCTGGTTAGAAGTTTGATTCAATTATAATTACATTGATTTGTTGGGGGGTTTGTGAGGGTAGACTTGGGTGTGGGTTATTGAGGTTTAATTTAGTGTTTGGGCTATTGGATTTGGCTACTTGGTCTTGGTTATTTAGGGTAAGTGGGTTATGTTTTAAAGGATTTTATGGATGATATGGACTTGGGCTTGATGGATATTTCACGGGCTGTGTATTTGGGAAGTTATTAAGGTTTTGTGAGTTGAATTGTTCGTTGAACTCAAAAGAGTTCAAACAGTGTCAAAACCATCACCTTCAAGTTGACATAGCTACGGTGGAAGAGCACACAAGTGACAGTGGGCTGCTGCAATTGAATTCTTCTAAGCGGCTGACTCAATCAATAAAAAGAAAATAGATCTCAAACCTTACAAAAGGTAGTCAATTTTTTTCTCAGTTGAACAGTACCTTTGAACAGTAATGATGAACAATTTTTTCCCATTTTTTTGATAAACTAAAACATAATAGAAATTTATTGTCTGAACATTTGTCTTGGATTTGTCAAATACGGGGTCTGGTTAGAGTTTTGATTGGATGATGATGATGGTGATGGGTTGGGGGTTTGTGAGTAATGGGCTTGGGTGTAGGTTTTTGAGATTGGTTTAGTGCTTGGGCTATTGAATTTGGCTACTTGGGCTTGGTTATTTAGGATGAGTGGCTTATGTTTTAAAAGGTTTGATAGATGATATGGATCTGTGAAGAAGTTGGTTTTGTGAGTTGAATTGTTTGTTGAATTGGATGTATTGGTGGATTTAAAGAGTAGCAAAAATTTTGTTAAGAAAAGCAATAGAAAAAGAAGGTAGCCAATCCCTTTTTAAAAAAATAAAAAATAAAAACACAGAGAATTCTACTCATGAATTTGTGTATGATGGTGGCTTGATTATTTGTTTGTATGGTTTGGAAGTATTTAGGTGGATGGTTGTATTGTTGGATTTGAGAATGAAAGATGTTAGACCAAAGGAAAATGACTAATTCTGATACCAAATTGATGAGGAATGCAACAATTTGACAATGAACAATTGAAGAAAGAGAAGAAAAAATGGATCCAAGAAGAGAAAGAAATTCGAGCAAGAGAAAATCAATTTATTTATATATTCAAGCATACTTATTACAATGAATAAACCCTATTTACATAGAGCAAAAAGATAAAATCAAAAGAATAACTAATAAACTCGAACTTTATCGGATTAATAAAATCAATTTAATCTAATCTAAACAAATCTAATTTAAATTCATCTCTATTTTAAATTTCTATTCAAATTTTTATCTCTATCTCCATCACCTCCCCTCTAATAATGCCAATTGTATGCCCGTTATAATACATAAAATCTTTGTAGCACATATCTAAATCAATCACTGATTTGTACGACAAGATATGACAATCTATGTATCTTGCCTTTGTTCTCCTTAATATGAAACATTTAAGGTGTGTTCGATTGCAAAAATGAAATTTGCATGGAAATAATATAAGTTGCCTATGACTTATTTGTATGGAAATTGTCAATTAAATATGTTTGATTGTCTTAATTTTCAACCTAGAAAATGAACTTTTTTCATAAATTGAGTTTTTTAGGAAGTGTGAATTGCTTAGAAAATAAAGACCTAACCCCCATAATCAAAATGTTTTCCTTGTTTTTGAGGAAAACATGGTCACGTGATCAATTTTTTAAAAATATTTTTCATAGATAAAACGTCAATCAAACATAACTTGGGTGGAAAATGACATTTTTTCATGAAAAATAAAGTCAATCAAACATATCATTTGATTCTAAAGCGCTTTTCAAAATTTAAACTTACAAATTATCCACCCCATAGACTCAGCAACTCATCAATTAAAACAATATTATTTAGAAGCTTCCACCACAGGAGCTTATGTTCGATATACCTCATAACGGATCGATGATTACATTGAAACCTTAACACTTGTTCCAATTTTTTTTAGAGAATGTGATTGAAAAGTGGAAAAAAGTTGTAGACCCATAAAATATATGGTTGAAAATAATTTTAGAAAAATTCATCCTAAACAAGCCTCTAGTAATAGGAAATTCTCTAGTATTACTGTTTGTAGATCTCCGACTCTTTACAATTCCATCATGCACATCCTTAACCTCTGTTTGGTTTAAATAAAAATTAGATTTTTATTAGATTTTGATAAAAAAAAATGATGGAATATGTGGTTGAAAGTTGTGAGTTTCTATGAAATATATGGATAAAATTAATTGTTATTTTGATTTAATTTTTTAGCTGAACCAAACAGGGCTTAATGTTATTTATATAACTATTAAAAATACATTTACTCTAGCATCTACCATAGAATTTAAGTGGACGCCTATCATAAGGTTTGTAAATTAATAAAGACTACATGGTGAATATCTCTTCTTTGCTCTACATTTTACAATGATACTTTTTTGAAATTTGTCCTGATCAGTTTTTGTTTTCAGAAATAAATAGTAAATGGAAGTTTCCCATCATTGGGCATTCTAATAGTTCTGTAGGTTTTATGATTCCATTTATGACAAAACACAAACAGTTACTTCCATTTCAATGATTTTATTTATTTCAAGAAAAAATAACAATTACTTCCCTCGAAATTATGTTAGTGATTTTGTAATTATCATTGTATTATAAAAACTAATTTATTATAATGGTCATTTTTAGTGTTATCTCTGAAATTTATTGGAAATTTTAGAGCCTGTACTTTTTGAACAATTATTTGGAAATAAATTATATAAGAATTCAATAAATGTACTACTGAAAATATAACGTAGTAAAGCGTTGCACTTTTTATTTAGCAGAAATCGCTAAGTTGCACTTGTTTTGCAGTATCCAAGAGTGTCAGAGGAGCGTGAACCTCTGTCATCTCTCCGTGAAACAGTTTCTGCTCTCTCTGCAGGGCTTTTGGTTGATACTAATCTCGATACCTCAGTCCCGGACACTTACAGGCCACCTCCTGCACCGATACCTTATGATATACATGTAGCACGCCCTCATACTCCATCCCGGGACCAGGAAAGTTTTGGAAACAAGAGCGAACCAGCTGTGGAGACTACAAATGCAGAATCTGCTGAGGAAACTAACTCTGGTAGCACTTTGGACACAAAAGTAAAGAACTCAGACTCTGATGAAAAGGCGCAATTGAATATTGAACTGACAGCATCAGATAAAGTAAAAAATGAAGACGATCTTGAGAAGTCCAGTGAACCTCTCGTTTCATCTCTACAGGATGAGGAAGATGTTTGTCCCATCTGTCTAGAAGGTGAGATGAATCAGTTACTCTTTTGCAACTACTGATTTTCACTTTGTTGTGTTACCTTGTGTTTGGACTTGAAGATATAAATCTTAACTTTTTCTCTCTCCCTACAGAATACGATGTCGAGAATCCAAAACTCATCACAAAATGTGATCATCATTTTCACCTTGCTTGTATTCTTGAGTGGATGGAAAGAAGTGATACTTGTCCCGTGTGTGATCAGGTTTTCGAAAAGTTTTCAAGTCCTACTTCTGTTAGCTGATCTTTGTTCATGTGACACAGTTCATTATGCCACCCACACTATGAAGATGATGTTTTCTTCAATGCAGGAAACGGTTTTCAGTCCTCCTATTGATGTGTAGCAGCTGGAATACTGTGATTCGGGTTATAGCTTTTGCAATTGGAGTATATGAAGATTTAAATGCATCGAAGCAGCTATAGGTTTGTTAATTTTTTCTTTGGAGACGCTTTTATTCCTTTACTTTTACTTGGTAGGGATGATTGGACAAATGCGAGTTTGCACCCAAGTTTGTGTATGGTCATTATATTTGTACAAATTTCTTATATTTGGGATTCCAATTTAGTGTGGAACTGGTAGGGATCGATAGATCAAATGCATTTTTTGCCCGAGTTTGTGTATATACAGTCTTTATATTTGTACAAAATTCTTGGTTTCTCTTTCTGGATTCCAATTGCGTGTGGAAATTGTAGGGATCACTGAGCCAATGCCATCTTCCCCCTTGCTTTGTGTATGCATAGTCGTTATGATCGTGAAAAGTTTCATCATGGTCCCCAAGCCATTGCATGACGAGCAAGTTGGTTTTCAACCTTTTATTATACTTGCATAATCTTCATGGATGGAAATAATCTATATGTTTGTCAAAATATTACGAGACACGCACATATTCAACTTTATGGAAGTTAAGTTTTGTTTTTTAACTTGTGTTAATGCTCAGAAATTTGAAGTGAACCATGGTTCAATGGGAGCTACATGACGATTTAGCAAAAATTCGGAGAATTTGTGAGTTTAAGACTAACTCTGAAGCTATATTAAAAGGTTGATGATCGATTTATTCCTTTAAGGATGCGTTTGATTGTTAATATTTTTCATGAAAAATGTGTTTTTTTTCATCTAAATTCTTACTTTTGTTCTATTTGATTTGACATTTTTTTCCATGGAAATCATTTTCCTACTTTTGGTCATATAATCATATTTTTCTCAGAATTAAGGATAATATTTTCTTTAGGGGCAATAGGATTTTATTTTTTTATGTAATTTACTCTCTATTTCTCTCTCTCATCTATCCCCACTCTGACTCTGTGTCACCAATCCATCAATAAAAAATGGACAAGTATAATATTTTTTAATTTTATAAATAAATTAATTAAACACATTTAATTAATAATTTCCATACGAATATCCAGAATTTATTTCTTTTCATGCAAATTTTATGTTCGCAGTCAAACGCATCTTTAAAGTCTTTGAGGACTAATTTGCTAAGTAGACAATACTTTGGGAAGAATGATGCAATTTTCCCTTCTGTATATTTCCGTGTGGTAGTGATATGGGGGTTAATGGATCAATGCCTTATTCGCCCCCAGTTTGTGAAATGCATATTTTTATTTTAATTTTTTTACTGGCTAATATGTGCTCATAAAGCCCCTGTTTGAAGGCAATAGAAAATGAAATCTTGAATAGCGATTTCTCGTAGAATATGTGGTTATAAAGTAGAGAAAATTTTTGGATTTACGTTCAAAATATTTTATTGTATAAACGTGTGGTTGAAAATAAGTATGAAAATTAAAGAGTTTTTAAATAATGATTGTCAAACATGTCAAAAGTATAGTTGGGAAACATAGTTTGAACTCGAGTAGTTTGGCATATTATAATTTTGTCTTTAGCTCAACGTAACTTGTTTTAGATTGAAACCAATCACTTTATTCCTATCCTCTTCCAGTCCTTCAATAAAATAAACCATTTTTGCCTTGTTGATTGACCTCTCCATAACATTTATTGGTACAAAATGAAAAGATGGTCATCTAAAGTTCAAATGGGCAGTAGAGTTTTAAAAATGGTGTTTTCAAACAAGTCACTATTTTTCGAGGCATGTTAAATAATAAAATTATGCATTACATAAATATGAAATTGATTATTATAAGATTAAACATTTATAAAGAAATTTCAAGACTCAATAAATACTGCATGTAATTTTGCCTCCCCTCGTAGAGCCGTATCCTAGCATAGATCTCCAAGTACGCCAAACACCACTTCGTTCAACGAACAAACACGAATGAATTATAAAGAGATACAAGTTGAAGTAGGCGTTCTCATAATTCTTTTATATTTAATAAGTTAATTATTGTTTATAGTGAGTAAAGTTTGTTGAACAATAGATTGAACACTCAAGTATTCGGGCTTAGTATATCACCAAATAATGAATCAAAAAACCACCAATCGACAAAACCCAAAACCACAACTCAATCCCAAATCGGTTGCTTTCTTGGCTAGCCCACAAAGGGTTATGGTATGATATATTTGCAGCCACACAAACAAGCCACAAAGGCTGGAAGAAAACGGGAAGAAGAGGCTCAACAGTAGAAGCGTGAAGCAAACTGTAGACACCAATTTCTCTCACGCACAGGCAGTGCAAAAATATGTTTCATACATCAAAGCCAACACACGGGAGTCAAACATATATAAGTTTTGGGGTGGGCTTTTAGGTTATGAATTAATTAGGCCCAATAGCTAATAGGTAGTGGTTAAATGGACTATCAACCTAAGAAGCCATCCAAGATTTACGAGTCGGACCATGAGTAACACTAATTAAATTAGGTTACTTCGAATGACCTAAATAGGTTGTAGGATTGGTTTGAGCGATTGTGGTGTTGATATTTCACTTTACTCATCGGTCGAGGCCTATAAAGTATAATCCAAAAAATGGTTTAACATTGTCCGAAATTTATTGGGTATAAAAAAAAACCAACAAATTTCCACCTTGATACCCAATCAACCTGCAAGTAACCAAAAACACAGTTTATACTTGCATAATCAAGGTAACCAATAAAATTGAAATTATAGACCTTACATCATGTTTCGGACCCGAAACACATACCATACATACTTCATGTACTCACAAGAGCTAAGGTTTAGAACACCCAAGTAGAAGCACATAATTACAGCAATCAATCAAGAGTAAATAAATCTGTGATGAAGATATTATATAGGACAACGCACATCTTTTCAAAAAGACACGTTCACACAGAACAATAGATTAATACCAAGTTAATCAAGCACACGATCAACACGTATGCAACAAATGCATAATTGACCCCCCACGAAAAGATCTCATCACACTAATCTCATCCCATTCTATGTTGCTCACACCTCGAGAATACATATCTCACATCATCGCCCACCATGCTTACTAGACTAATCACTCAACCCATGTCCAACTAGTAGACCTCTATAGATCCTAAGTCCTTGGGATAATCCTCTATCACCACATCACTTCTGTAAACCTAAGTGGATAATGG
>CAIGRQ010068452.1:0-20851 GCA_903798375.1 Fraxinus sp. D2006-0159 | reverse complement strand
TTTACATCAATCACTATTTAAAAACCCATTCTTCAAAAGAATGGGTGTCAAACACTCACTAAATTATAGAAGTTGAGTTTTGAAATTATAATTTTCTTCTCTAAAATTTTCATCATAAATTTTATTTTCTTTAATCTATTTGAGACTTATCAAATACTCTCAACAAATTGATATCAAATATTACTTTTACAATACTTATAAAGTATTTCCCTTCAACTCTTAACTAGTTAATTATAATTGTTCAACAATTTAAAAAGGCAAAGTATTAATAGTTTATTTGCTACACAAAATGGAAAAACACTCTTTTTATGATTTATTATTATTATTATTATGGAAATTATTATTTTCTTGAAAAATGTGTGATTGAAAGTGATTAGAAGAATGAGAATGAAAAATATAATGTGTACCAAACAGGCTTAGCTTTCATTCACAACTTTTCTTCGTACAGATGAACCGTGACGTCAACCTGAAACGACACACCATAGCCAAACTCTTGACTTTGCCCCTCCGTTTTCCCTTTTACGAATCCATTCGCTTTTTGGCCTCCTTCCTTCGACATTTACTTTCCAAATCCCTCCGTTTCATGGACTCTCTACTCTTTCCCTCTCCATCCGAAGATGATGACGACGTTTTTACCCTCTTCGACCACTCCTTCTCCCCCCTCCAACAACCATCTTTGTCCAACTCCACTGACCCCCTCTTCTTAGTCCCCTTCAGGTAAACTTTTTAACCTTTCTACCCGAAAATTTAATTTGGGGGTACTTGTTGATTTGTTTTGTTTTTGGTTTGGGTAGGTGGTGGAAGGAGGCTAGAGAGGCTGTGTGCAGTGGTCGTGGCGGCGTTTTGTATAATGGGACGGCACGATTGACTGGTGCTGGTGAAGATGAGGAGAAGGAGGAGGGTATGACGGTGGGCCGTAGGGATTCGGAGATTCTGGTGAGTATGAAGAGAGAAGGGGAAGCGAAGATTAGTGAAGAAGAAAGGGTTTCAAGCGAGGGTGATTTTGCATTGGTGTCGGAGTGGATGTTTTTGACAGCTCTTAAATGGTGAGCGCCAGTTATCATTCAAATTAGTTTATTTTTTCGAATCATTTTCTGCGTGTTCTTGTGTAGTTATGTAGTGATTGGTTATTAATTGTACATGTATCTTGTGTTAGTTTAATAGTTTTTGAAAAAAATATTATTGATCAGTTGATGAAGTTATAGTCTGTTTATCTAACCAGCACCTGTAGTTATAGTTAGTTTTTCACGGTTGCATCCAACTTCTCATATATGCAATTGATGGAAGAGTTGAAATGACCCA
This sequence comes from Fraxinus sp. D2006-0159, assembly GCA_903798375.1. NCBI lineage: Eukaryota > Viridiplantae > Streptophyta > Magnoliopsida > Lamiales > Oleaceae > Fraxinus > Fraxinus sp. D2006-0159. The sequence continues at coordinate 19,549 of CAIGRQ010068452.1, read as the reverse complement.
AGCTTGGTTCCAGTGTTAAATGTTAAGTCTGAAATTGTCTTCTGTTGAGTTGATCTGTTAAGCTCCTGATGATTAAGTGCTCGTCAGTCGTCAAGTTGTTTGTGGCTCTAAAAACAAGAACCAATTTTGAGCAATTCTTACACATGCCTGAACAACCAAAACTCCACTTCGCAATTTGGGTGGGATTATTTACAATCCTATAATCCTATTTCTATAGACGTTAGGAACTGAAAAAAATCGAATTAAACTATTTGAATGAATACTATGATGAAGCTCCTTTTTAGCATGAGTCTCTATTGAAATTTTGTTGTTGAATGTAAGATAAGCAAGAAATTATTAGGACGGATATGTTTGTTTTATTTTCTGATTCTGCTTTGCTAAGATACTTCTGCTAAACTTATGAATTTTGTTTTGATAAATAATTTGATAAATAAAATCATTGGTTGGCGCTGAATCTGAGGGAAATGAAGTTCAAACTGAAAGTATTACTTCCACAGCTATGATTTTCTTCAAACTTGACGCTATTCCTGTAGGTATTATAGCCTATGCAGACACGCTTCACCTGCCATTTTTAAACCTGAACCCTGTATGTAGTATTGCCTATGCAGACTTGCTTCTCCTGCCATATTTTAACTCTATTACATAAATCACTGAAATATGGAGATTGCTGGCCATATTCCATTCCGCCTTTGGTTATGTTCCCTATAAAGTCAGTGCCATTTCCTGAGTCAGTCATTAGACAACTGAACATGGTTCCTTTGCAGTTGTGGATGCTGCATTTAAGGAGCCCATGACCTGATATTTGATTTACTTTGCTCTTCCTTGTAGGCATAATGACTTGACGGGTGTGGAAAGTTTTTTACCTGAAGAAGATAGCACGCACGACCTGTTCTCTTTACAGATCAGACTTTTGTGTGTGTTGGAAACAAATTCATTGGTTATAAAGATTAACCAAAAGGTTCATTACGTATTGATGCCCTTTTTCATTAACTATTCTAAATATTAGCAATGGTGTGGATCTTGTTGATTTATTGATTATGGATGGTGTTACCAAGAGTTGGTAAAAGTAACTCTTTTTTAGAGCAACCAATCCTTGAATTAAATTTTGTGCGCTAATGATTTTTTTAAATTTTGAATTTCAAACTACAATATTTACAAAATTCAGAAAATCGGATTTCTAGTAAGATAGCCCAATAGGGAAGAGAAGTTACTAAATTTTGAATACATGCACAAACAATACAATTAGTTATCCAGTGAATAATACAATACAATTATATATCCAGTGATTTCCTTCTGTTAATAGAAGTAGATATGGCTTGAATGGTAGAATATGTATGTTTATCCTTGGTTGTAGCTGGGGACCTGGGGTAAAAGGTGAAAAGTTGGTAGGGGTGCGTGCCCTGAATTCTCTTAAATATAATAAAGATAGACTAAATTAGTGATAGTTGCTGACTTGCTGTTATGTATGTAACTCACACAGAATGCACGTGGTATTTGTACATGTGACATATCTAGTGAACTAACCTCCTTTACTGGAAAAAAAAATTGTTTACTTTTGTTGTTTATGTACTTGTTAAATGTCAAATCTGCAAATTCTTCATTGCATTGGAGGGGGCTTCTGTAATAGTTTTAGTGCATCTCAGTCATCAGGATTTGATACAACTGCTCCCTTTTGGTCACTGAAAAGGCAAATACAGATTCAGGCTCCAAAAGTCGATAGTGTAAAAAGAAACAAGAAAAAATAGTTCATTTAGCCTAGTCTTTAGTTTTACATTTATTTTGTTGATTGAGCACAGCTGGAAAAGGTGTCTATTACACAAACATCTATTATACAAACAAACTCATATAACCTCTATGCTAAAAAAAAAGGTTGGAGGATTGACTGGTTATGATGGTTGGAAAAAAGATGGTTTTACATTTTTATTCAGCAGAATGCCACTTTTTCATATAACGTCCAGATAATAAGCTACTTGATAGAGTGATATGATGCACCGATATGGACACGAATGTTCGACATGCAATTTTTCAAAAAAGTACCTAAACAACACATTGATTAAATATCTTAAAACATTATTCATTTAATAGTATAACTTAAATTTTATACTTATTATTATTATTTTTTGTTGAAATAAGAGTACTTATTTCATATTTTATACTAATGAGTTGAAATTATACACTACTCTCTCCGTCCCATAAAGATTGGCTTTCTATTTTCATTTGTCCCTAATTATAGGCCGCTCTCCTATTGAGAATATAGTTAATTTTTTAATTTTCTAATATGTTCCTACTTAATGTGCCTTGTCATTAACAAATATGAACTAGGGGTATATGAAGTAAAATTTATAGTTCCAATTATATTAACTAATTCTTTTAATCTTTGTGAAATGGAAGCAAGGCTATCTTTGTGAGTCGGAGGGAGTACCGTAATTTTAAAAATGACTATGGTAGAGTATTTGAGGAGTATCGATAATTTGGTATCCAACATGGTATGATACGAGTCGTACCCTACACGTCATCCTAGATAAAGTGTCTATAAGGTCAAATAGTTGGTTTGAGATGATTGTTGGTTTTTAGAGTTTCTTATATGAATGATCTGACAATCTCTGTATGCATTTTGAAGGACAATCAATTTGGAGCTTTCAACACAGCCTACAATATATTTTGTAATGAGACTCGCTTGGTGAGCTAGTAATTCATTACTAAATGTTTTATCATGGATGCTTTTCCTTGAAGGTTGGTCACTCTTAATTTATGACAGTTGCGAATCTGGGACTTCTCAGAGCAGACAAACCAGCTATTCACGAACAAAAGGAAGTTATTTAGGGATTCAGGCCCATCGGATGAAGAGGTAATTAAATATGTTTCTGATTGTTGAATATTTATGTTTGTCTGATCAAAGATTGTTCGGAATATGTGAGGAAGTTTGGAAACCCGTGATAAATATAAAGCTTGCCAAATCAATCTGATTTGGTTAAAATAAATGTCTCGTTTGAGTCAAAGTCAAAGTCAAATTAGTAACCAAAAATTGTACAGAAGGAAAAAAGAATTGGTTTTACAAGTTACAACTATGAATTATGTGTCTAGAACTGTTGAACATTTTCAATAGAGCAGAAATTGTGTCTGGTAAGCAGCTATCTGCTTGAAAAAAATAATGCTTGCTAAGTACAAGCTGTTTTCCTTTTTTCTTAGTGACTACACTTGCCTCATTTCTTCTCTCAGTGATTTCATGCGCGAATACACCTCAGCATTTTTCGTCCTTCGTAATTGACCTGTGATTTTTCTGTATGTCATGTTGTATTATAATCGGACCTTGGGACTTGTGTGCTGTTAGAATAAAACATTCATGGTTATGACCTAGGAAACCCTACACTTGATGCACTTTTGGTTTTAGAAAATAAATTATTATTGATGAACTGGTTTTAGTCTTGCTAACACCTCCGCAATCGCGCGCACTTCCAATTTAGGTTGGAATACTTTTACGATTTATGTCTGCAATCAATGTTCTCATTGTGATTAAGTACAAACTTTTGGGACATGATGCCCTTTCAATTTTTATGCTTTGGCTTTGAATATATTTTGCCTTATGGCGTTTAGATTATCTAATTTCCCTTTATGTTCTTATTTTGGCATTTTTATATGCAGATTATTTTGGAGTTGCAAGTCTATGGTATCTCTTATTCTATCAAGAATAGAGAAAAGGGAATGGCAGAACAGTCGATGATTGATGTGCCCTCTTTTAGCGATTCACTTAAGATGAATGGGAGTGTGGATAAAGTGAATTTGTATTCTAGAGATAAGCAATCTTCATCACTTGGTAGAGGCTATGGCAGCATTCCGCCTTTGGGTTTGACTGGATTGTATAATCTTGGAAACACTTGTTTTATGAACAGTGCTATTCAATGCTTAGTGCATACTCCCAAGCTTGTTGATTATTTCCTTGGAGACTACAGAAAAGATCTAAACTTTGAAAATTCACTGGGCATGCATGTATGTATATCACCATCCTTTCTTATACTTTCTTACACTTGTTTCTGTTGACATTCAGACAATGGAGAGTATTTAACTACCTAGCATCTCTCTGCCCTCCACTGCCTCGCTATCCAAAATAAATGGAAGGCAAGCTCACTCTCTCTTTCTAACAAACTAACATTTTGGCCAGGGCAAGCTTGCTATAGCGTTTGGAGACTTATTAAGAAAGTTATGGGCTCCAAGAACTACACCAGTGTCTCCAAGGATGTTCAAGTCGACTCTTGCTAGTTTTGCTCCTCAATTTAGCGGTTATAACCAACATGATTCCCAAGTACAGAATTTATATCTTTTTGACGTTTGCAGCATGAAGATATTTTGCATGTATTCAGAATATGGAGTTTTTTAATGTAGGAATTTCTTGCTTTCTTGTTGGATGGACTCCATGAAGATCTAAACCGTGTGAAGCACAAACCTTATGCAGAACCGAAGGATGAAGATGATCGTCCAGATGTAGTAGTAGCAGATGAATACTGGAGAAACCATATATCTCGCAATGATTCTGTCATAGTTGATTTATGTCAAGTATTCTTTCTTATGTGAACCTTGTGTTATGATATGACGCTAGACTGTCAACCGACTTATTTACCATATGGGGTTGGTTTATTAATTGTCTCTTTAACTTGCATCTTTTCAAATGTAGGGTCAATATCGATCATCATTGGCTTGTCCTGCTTGCAAGAAACTGTCCATAACATTTGATCCGTTTATGTACTTGTCATTGCCTCTCCCTTCCACAACTTTGCGGAAGATGACTTTGACAGTTGTGAGCACCAACGGGCCTACATTACCATATCCCGTCACAGTAAGTGTCCCAAATAATGGGTCACTTGAGGATCTTGTTCAGGCCTTGGGTACAGCTTGTTCATTGAGAGAGGATGAAATGCTATTAATTGCTGAGGTATGTATCTTGGCAAACTCATTGCAGGAATCAAGATGTTTAATTGGGACATTGACTATTCTTTCTTATACTTTGTGCTAGATGACTTTCGTAAAGATGTTCTTTTAAGTAGCATATTGAACATGTGAGCTATTTGGTATATCAAGATGCATTTGTTTACTAATAAAACATGCCCATTATATTTGTTTTATCCTACAGTACAAACTATGTGCACACTGAATCATATTTGATCCTTTTGAACTCTTGATCTAATTGCATTCAGTTCAAACAAATTCATACATATAGAAACATCTAAATGTGCATGCTTGAGCTTAAAGACATTATTACTTCATCCCTGAACTGAAGAGGTTGTTTGCAGATATATAATCATTCCATCATTCGCATACTGGACGATCCACATGATTCGGTGGACTTAATCAGAGATAATGATCGACTTGTTGCTTATAGATTGGCTAAGGATACTGATGGAACTCCTTTGGTAGAATTTATGCATCAACGCATGGAGAAGTAAGTACGAATGATTCTTGTGATACTTAAAATTTTAAGTGCAACTAATATGTTAAACATCTTTTGTAGTTATTGTCACAGTATTTTTATGTATACTGTGTAGTTTCCTCTTTACTATGAGGTTTCATGGATGTGTTCTGTTCCAGAATTAATAACCTGAACACTGTCTTGAATGACTGGAGGACATTAACTAATGTAATATGATTATCCATTTAACAGTGTTCAACACATCGTTGCCTAATATAATTTGTGATTGTAGCTTGAGTTAAGGACAATGGATTTGAGAAATGACTTAGAATTAGTTGATGTTGATCTAGTGCTAATAAACAGGGAAGCATAGGTTTTCGTTGGTTTGACAGTGAACTTGAAGACTGTTTGTATCATATCTTCTTGATAAAATGAATTTACGTTTCACTTGAAGGTTGTCTAAGTTCTTGTTACTTTATATCCTGTTCTGATTATTATATGTTTGGTCAGGTTATATATTCGCTCATTTCCTTCTTTCGAGAAGTTTGGCATTCCTCTTGTGGCTAGAATGACTGATTTTTCTAAAGGATCCGAGATATATAAACAGTTCCTTCAGTTAATTGATCCCTTCTTAATGCAAGCTGACGACTCCTCGATCGACTCTGATACTACACAAAACATTTCCTGCAAGGATGAGGAAATGGAGGATGTAGTTTTGGATAGGGATGCAAACTTGGATAGTGAGTCAGCGAATGACTTGGATTCAATCAGCGATTTCGAGTTTTATTTGGATAGTGGGAACTTTTTAGCAAGTCGCATAAAAATACAAATGGATGAGCCGGTGCCAATATCAAAGTCTAACAGGCACATAAAAGTGCTCGTAACTTGGCCAGAGAAAATGATTGAAGAGTATGATACTTCTATTCTTAGCTTTTTACGAGATGTTTGTGAGCCTACATTGAAGAAGCCTCAAGAGTCCGTGTCTCTGTATAAATGTGTTGATGCCTTTTTGAAGGAGGAGCCTCTTGGACCGGAGGACATGTGGTGAGTACCCATGATTTTGCTATTGGATATTACTAAAGCAATACTTCTATTGTGTTTGATTTTTCCACCCTATTGTAGCAATGCGAACTGGTATATTGTTTGCTTAGTGAATGATAGGACTTATTATCGTTTCAAGGTTCTTCTTTTGTCATGAATAAAATCATTTGTCCAGATTGTTGCATACATTTATGTTGCATAATATTGTTTTAGGTATTGTCCTCGCTGTAAGGATCACAGGCAAGCAAGTAAAAAGCTGGATCTTTGGAGACTGCCGGAGATCCTCGTCATTCATTTAAAGAGGTTTTCATACAACCAATATTTCAAAAACAAGCTGGAAACTTTTGTTGACTTCCCTATAGATGATTTTGATCTATCAAGTTACACGTTTGACAAGAACAAGTTTTGTCATCATTACGCATTGTATGCTGTTAGTAACCACTATGGTGGCATGGGTGGTGGCCATTATACTGCATTCGTCCAGGTTAGTGGTAATTCTTGTTAAAGCAACTACACGTTACTGGCTTAATTGAATCATTGTTTTGGACCAAATGTCTTTCAGAATTATGTTTTCTTGTTATATGCCGAATTAAAATAAATAAATAAATGAAAGCAATCAGATGCAAGCATATTATGCTTATTGAGGGTATAATTATAGATTAGTGCTAATATTGTCTAAAAGTTAATGGCACTAGTTTGAGGTGTTGGGGCTGTTAGCAGTTGTTGGTGAGTGTATATATGAAATCCAGTAATGTTTATTTAAGGCCATGTTTGATGTTACCTATTTTCCATGGTTCCAAGTTCCAACTTTGCCTCGTTTGATAGCCAATTTTTTCTGGTGGGAAAATGGTTTACCATACCTTTTTTTTTATTTTTGCAATGGAAACAAATTCTATTCCCAATTGTAAAAAAAAAAAAAAAATCCTTTTAATGGACATTTTCCATGTGAAACAAAGTCAAACGAACACCAAAATATCCAAAATTTCAACATTTTGCAGGTGAAAAATTATATCAATCAAACACAATCAAATATAATTAATTAACAATTTCCGGGAAAACAAGTTGTAGGCAATTATTTTCTCTTAAATTCGTTTTCTTTCCATCATTCTTGCAATCAAACGGACCCTAAGTGGTGACGTCGTCCAATATTTGTGATGAATTATACTTAGCTTTTTTTGGACCTTCGTGTTCAAGGTCAACAACTTTAAGAATAAATTAAATGAATGGCTGAAGGGAGTTTGAAGTAGAGCTTATTTTCACCATTGCACTGTCTTCTGCTCTAAATTTTATTTTCTCCCGTTCCTTTTTATCCTTGCATATTTTTCTTGTATATTTTTTACAGTTGCTGCCACCAGGCATGGTATCTGCGACGTATATATTTACTTTTAGGTCTGACAAGGGTGCAGCAATTTAAGAAAATATAGGAGTTCATGTTTTATATTTGCACCAAATACCAATGAAGATAAGAATTATATAAACAAAAAAGTTTAGCCTGGCAATGATTGCCCAGGTACGTGCTGCTAAAAAGTGTGGTTACTGTGGATAGAGTACAATGTTTCTGCAGTCTGAATATCTCTAATCGAGTGATGAAATCATCTCTTGGTTTGGCAGATTAACTTGGCTTTTCTTACTAGTGTGCCAGTGCCCACTTTGCTTCTCGCTGAGTGGGCTGCTTTGCTAATTCAACTCATTAATTAATATAAACGTTTTTTTAATTTTTTCTTTAATTAGAAAGAAGTATTCGTTTCAATATTGGATGATTCTGTGTTAATGGGATCTGAAGACGAAGACTGAACATGGAGTGTAATTTCTCGTGGAGCAATCGAGAGATTAATTTTGATATCTCATATATATATATATATATATATATATATATATATATATATATATAATTGCTCACACTCACTAAAGAAAAGTGAGAAAGGGAGCTGTTAGGGTCTAAAAGGGCGGGATTCCAATCCCCATCAAGCCTGGGCTTTTGGGAACAATGGTTGGGTCCTTAACAATTGGTATCAGAGCAACCCCCACGTCAAGGGTTCGAATCCCGGAAGGGGCGACACAAGCAAAGTGCCGAATGCCAGCAGCTAGAGAAGGGCCGGCTGGTAATGCGAAGGTTGTCTTGTAGTGGNATATATATATATATATATATAATTGCTCACAATCACTAAAGAAAAGTGAGAAAGGGAGCACAATATGTATAGAGAGACACTATTGAAAATTGCTGATTGTGTATATCTGGAAGGATTTCTTTGGCTGAAATTACATGGTTTTATTTCTCACCAGGGTTAACCTATGAAGACAGTAGAATAGCTGAATAAGAATATGCAACCTCATAATATCTTAGTAAATGTTGCCCAAAATAGAAGAAATTTAGCATCTGGAAGAACTTGTGTTTGGTTGTCGCTTGATCTTTGTATTTTTGTGGGTATACTACAATCTCACTTAAAAGTGATTTAGCAAATACTCCATATTAAATGAGCAATAATTCATATTCTTGTTACAACTGATGAATATTATTGTGAAGAAAGGAAAATAAGGTTATATGGTTTGATATTTGTTCCTTTTACTGTTGCAGCTTGGGAATAATAGGTGGTATGAGTTCGACGACAACAACGTGTTTGCTGTTGACTGGGAAAAGATAAAGACACCAGCTGCTTATGTTCTTTTTTACAGGAGAATCTCATTAAATGACGTTGAATAGAACAGCAAATGGAAAGCTGGAGGTGTTGAATTTACTTTCTTTTGAGGCTTCCTTTCTGGGTCTTGGTCCATCGCTGGGGAGAATAAATTTTTGCAAGAAAAAATGAAAACGGTTTTTCATGTCACCAAAGTCTCGTAGTACAAGGGCAAATCAACTTGAGAAACGGGTTTTAGTGTTTCCATGATATCATTCTACTTGGCTCAAGGTAACCCGTTGTTACAAAACATTACAAATGTGTATAGATATGCTTTACAAAATTGTGTACAGAATTCTGAGATAGATATACAGGTGGAATGAGATGCTTTTTAGATGAAGTGGTTAAAGATGGAGTAAGATGTAAGGTTTTGTTATTCAACATGTTTGATTACAGATGTCATTTGTTGTTGATATAACTGGCCATTCTTTTTATTCTTTTCCTTGAGAAAATTGAATTGTTTTGGTATAATTGTGCAGCTGTTTGATGCATCAATTCCATTGAAGCGTCGAAATTTGAATTACATCCCTAAAGGATGAAGCCATATTTATATAGTGTTGTTGAGAGAGAGAATTATATTTGATTTTCTTTAGCAATTTTTACATTTGGTGATAAATATGTCTGTTGCTAATTAATCAGACTAGGTCATGTTGCATTCGAAAAGTGTGAGAACGGTCACATTACATAATTATTAGGAAATTTCTGTACTTGTGTCAAAAAGACTTGTATGGTTGGCATAGTCTGATAGTCTACTAGAAATTCTATAAATATTTCTGTTAAATCAGGTCAATCTTCCTCCACGATAATGGAATATGATGATGTGTCATTTCATTATCCTTCACATTTTATCTCTCCTCCCTCCTCTCATAAAAATTCACATTATTCTACATAAGCTGTCATTTCACCGATGTTCTATCATCATAATGATAAATAGTATTATTTATGAAGGTAACCTCTCTCCATGTCTATTGGCTAAGCTCTAACTTCATCTTAGTTTTATCATTATATTTTTTTTATTAATTTAAGTTCACGCTCTTATTGCTCGTTTAGGTGACGGTTTGAATATAGATTTCTTGAAATAAATTTTTTGAAAAATGAAATTTTTGAAGAATGTGAGATTGAAAAGTAATGAGAAATTATAGATTCACATAAAATAAATATTTTATTAAAAGAATTTATGGTTGAAAATAAATTTTAAAAAACTTGTACAAAGTATTGAATCATATTTGGTTGTGTGAACATGTTTTCTTGCATAATAAAATTCAGTTTATAACTCAATTGCAATTTGCAAGCATAGGATCCTATATGGAGGATAAGATGAGTGCATAGCATGTGCTTGTGATTATAGATGTCCAATGAATGAATTAATTAATACTCGACAATAAAAATTGTGGTAACCAAATTTCCCAAATACTATCATTTGTAAATGATAATGCAATATTCAATGAGACTGAATAATATAATTAAGCCCCTTGTTTAGTATTGGTTAAATTTGACATATATGTGACAATTTGTTATTTAATACATTAATGGGATAATTTTTTGTTGTCTCGTGCATTAAATTCTAGATTTTAATTTAAATTAAAATCAACAATTATGGCATGTTTGGATAGAATTAAAATCTGATTTTAATCTAAGTCAAAGTCAAATAATCAATATCAATCACATCTTTCATATGTCTCACATCTTTTAACAACACATTTCAAAAATTTCTATTACAATCTTTCTAAAAATCTGATATTAATCCACACTAAATACTCTCTTAATTTTAACCACGTATTTTTATTAGATTCGTAACTTTTCAACCACGTATTTTAACTTTTATCAAAATTTATTAAAAATGGGGCCAAGTAAGAAATTATGAATCGGCCCAGCAGTACACTAGACCTGTGGAGCCCGCAAAGCAGACAAGCAACCTGAGCCTACTGCCATCCTGGCAAGAAATTAATAAAACTCACACTTCGGTGAAAGCCAGCCTACAATACAACGCATCACCCATAAAATCCTACACTCGAGAGATTTCAGACGAGGAAGATGATTTGACTTGAAGGAAGCGGTCCAGATTTCTCTTTTCTGCAAATCATAGCCGTCAATCACCTCCTGTGACAGCATGTTCTGACAACTTACGATAACGGTTGGTGATTACACGTCTTAAGTAGGACCAATCATGTTGCTCCGTCATGCCACGTCCTCTTACGCATGACAGCCCCCAACCGTTAACCACGTTCTCCTACAGTTACACTCCCTCTTTCGTTTGTTGCAAGTTGCAACCAATCATTCGTTTTTTGTTTTCACCAATTTGCCCTTGCTAAATTCATCATCATGCACCCAACCTATGTTAAAATTACCACTATAGGGCATGGACTATGGGATAATTTTTTTTTTTCAAATGGGTAGTGAATATTTACTTAAAAAATAGTAAGGGTGCGTTTGATTGAAAAACCGCCTTTTTCACCCGAATTCCAATTTTTTGAGTATTTGATTGCCATTTTTCATGAAAAATATTTTCCAACATTTGAAAATATGCTTAATTTTCTTTCAAAATATTTTTCATATCAATCGAACACACACTAAGGGTGTGTTTGAGCCACATTATTTTGGAAGAATATATTTTGAAATAGTAGATTGATAGAGAATGTGTGGTTGAAAAGGAATGAAAAATTATTGATGTAATGAAAAATATTATTTTATTAAAAAATGTGTGGTTGAAAATGAGTAGAAAAATGATAATGAAAATTTTAATAGGACCAAACAGGGGCTAACCATATTTTATTGAAATTTTAAAATTAATTGAAAAAATGCAAGACGTTAAAAAAAAAGGATATTGAGCGAATGAATTGATGGGTGAAAGATAATTGGACTATGACTTGGAAACATTTTGTGGTCCAAAATTGTCATTTGCTCCATTGGTTTTAATGAAATATGAAAAAGAATCCATCGCCAATGACAATTCAACTTTTTTTTTTTTCTATTTTGAGTTGTTATACACAAAAGGTCCTTTGTTCTTTCACATTTACGATCGCAAAAAAAATGTGGGTCACTTTAAACTAATAAAAATGATATTCCAATTCAAAACCTCAAATTCCAATACTGGAGGTCTTGTAATGTCCACTCCTAACTTTTATCTTGTACCAGAGTCCAGTCACGTTCCGTCCCATATTCTAAAGTGATAGACCATGTAGGGATGGCAATGGGCCGAGCCGAGCCCACGAGCTTGTGTTTTTTTTTTTTTGAAGTTTTGTTTTTGTAGTTTTTTTCACGTTTTTTACGAACACTTGCTCGTGGACGAGCTTGTTGGCTCGCCCGTGAGCCTCTTGCTTCCAAAACGAGCCAAAGCGGCTCATGGCTCGTTTTTTACCAACCGAGTCGGCTTGACTCGATTGCCATCCATGGACCCAAATTTATAAATATTAGGAAAGTTTAACGTGTTGAATCAAGCACTGATCTTAAAGAATAATATTATGATTGCATATATGATTAATAATTTAATAGTATTGTGTTTGGTTTTTGAGATATTTCCTTTTCTTTTCTTGTGTTGATGGCATGTTCAAGTATAAATACATACGACACAATCAATAAAATCATCTTTAAATACTTTTTTCGATCATCTTAAATCATTTTTAGTCTGTAACGCATTATCTGAGCAGAAAAATATTGTATAATAAAATGTTTCAATGATCATGATCAACTCAATATATTAAATATGTCAAAATTAATCTTAAATCTTGATCAAATAAATAATAAAAAACTAATTTAAATCAAAGAGATTTATTTTGCGTAAATAACTCAATTCATGTCATTATCGAAGGAGTGGCAGTTTGGTCATTTCAGTAGAAGTGCCCATGAATCTATCCATTTCTTTTTTAAAATTCATCTCCTTTTCAACATTCTCCACGAAAGAGAAATCTATCTCTCTCATACCACACAAGACAGTAGACACCAACTTTTGAAGGAGCAGCCTTCAGATTTCAAGCACATAATTTGCTGTTTACTCCAAAAATACACAAACATTATACGAGGTACTGTTTACCTGGGTTGTCTGAGTTTTTTTTAGTAGGTTTTATAACTTTGTCATGATCACTGTTGTGTGCTTGGTTTTGACTTAATTTTACTTACTGAATTTCATGGATCTTTGTTTTGTTTCGATTTTTTTGTGGGGTATTTGTATGATATTAGTCTGTCACTGATTTATATGTTTCTAAGTTTCTTGATTTTATATTCTTATGCTCTGTTTGGTTGTTGAGGAAATTTGATGTTGAAGAACAGTGTCGACTACTGAACTTGAACAACTCTCTTCATTAGGAATTTAGAAACTGAAAAATGTCTTCTTGGGTTTCTTTATTTTCCCAGTAATTGAGATCAAATTGGTGTAATTTGTCTGAAATTACCGTGTCAACTAAAGTTCTTTGGGTAATTTTTTTGGATTGTTTAAGGTACTTTCTGAAATGGAGTCTGAAAATGGGGTTCCAGTTAAAGATGAAAAACGAGATGTCGTTCAGAAAACTAATGGGGAAGAATCAGTTCTGGATGTAAACAATGAAAAAGGGAAAATCAGTAAAAGCGAAGACTTTTCTGTTGCAAATGAAGTGAGTGAAAATGTTAAGAAGGAAAAAGAAATTGATTCATATGGGGTAGAGGTTGAATTGCCTGAAACTGTTACGAAGTGTAAAGCTTCGAAAGATGGTGGCCTAAAGAACAATAAATCGGCCAAGAATCAATCCAATTCAGGAGGCTCGAATGTGCTGGTGCGTAAGGCAAAGCCAAGCTTGACTCAAAGTGTTTCATTCCCAGCCAAAGGCCGTCACTCTGATGTTATGAGAAAGAGCATTGATGTGTACCCAGTTAAGCAGGATGCTCATAAAAATGGTGCAAAAGTTGACTCCCAAGTTTCGGATGGTACAGTTACTTCAGGTTCACGTTCCAATCTAGCCACTAAGGGTTTGACGAATGGATACAAGGCAACTAACCGACGAACGACTATAGCATCTATGCCAAGCATTCGTCAATCTCTGGTGACTGTTCTCTCTTTTTTGGTAGTCATTTCTTTCTTTCTTTCTTTCTTTTCTCTCTATACACCAGTTTTGGAATGACATTTGAATGTGTTGATTTCAGTCTGGGAAAAATCATTTTGCAAATGGAACCGCAATGAATACTGCATCTGACGTGTAAGTGTTATATTCTATCTACTTGCATATTCCACTATGTTATGACAAGTCAAATTGCTAATTGACAATATAAATGTTGGAATTACAGATTGGTTGAACCGAATTCAAAATCCGCCAACACTAAAGTGCTTGTCAAGGATGAAGATGATGCTCGTTCTGCTACATCGTATTTTCACGTCTTAGACTCCAGATTTTTGATTTTTTCTTTCTATGCATTTTCATGCATCTTCTTTTGGATTTTCTGTTGAATTTACATGCTTATGACAAGTTTGTACTTCAATCAGAAATGCAACTCCTCCGACGCAGCTTATGGTTAATGCTACAGCATTCTCCTTCAGGTTGGAGGAACGTGCTGAAAAGAGGAAAGAGGTAGACGCTGCACACTCACCTTTATGGCATGTTTTAGTAGGTAATATTCATTAGTACTAGACAGTACTAATGAAGAAAAAGAAACTAAAATCATATTTATGATACTGTCCGATTCTATCCAATTGTTGCTACTAAACATGCACTTAGTTTCTACTTTCATGCATCTTTGATTACTTGTCCATCTTATAATTAAATATTCGCTTTTTCTGACAGTTTTTTTCAAAGATAGAGGAGAAAATACATGCAAAGGAAGTGGAAAAGACTAACTTGCAAGAAAAATCGAAGGTGTTGGATATCTCTCTCACAAATAAGAATATGATATCTGGTTGTTTGTCGATTTAGAAGACTTCTGGACCTATTTCAGCTTATTCAATCTGTTTTAGTCTTCTGGGATTTGTTGTAGGAAAACCAAGAGGCAGAAATAAAGCACCTTAGGAAGACCTTGACATTTAAAGCTACTCCCATGCCAAGTTTCTATAAATCACCCCCTCCAAAAGTTGAACTGAAGAAGGTAAAATCCATGTATCTTCTTAATGCTCTTAATGTATGCTTGGAAACTTCTCAGCGCCTAATCTCAGTTATTCCGCTTCGCCATAAACTTATGATTACATGTAGTATCTATATAGTCCTTTCTTTTTATATCGTGTAATTCTTATTGATATAGTGAGATCTTGTATTTGCATTTCTGATAATAGAGGTGATCATATTTTAGAATAGCGGTATTGATCACCACTGGTGTCATTTAATGCCACCTTCCAATATAAACTAGTGCTCTAGCACCACTGATGCTAAATATCATTATTCCATATTTTAGAACATCTCCAAGAGATTCTGTATTTTTAAAAAGCATATTTTATCATTTGGAGAGCATCTATAAAATTTAAAAAGTTAAGATTTTGAAGGAATCTAACAAGCTCTTTATATTTAACACTTAATTTTACATCTCCCAAAAAATATTTATTATTTTTCTTTATCTTTTATTTTAACTAGCTTTTCTTTAGATTATTTTATTGTTTTCCTACATTGAAAATTGAAACACTTTGAATGCATTTAATTAAAAATTGAAACACTTTGATTGCATTTAATTATAGAGAGTAAGTTTGGCTCTCCAAATTTGGAGAGTCAAACACACTCTCTAAATTAAAATGTTAATTTAAAGAGTCTCTTGGAGCGTGATTTTAAGTGATGACTCTTTAAAATAGAGAGCGTCTCATGTTTAAAGAGTCTTTTTGAGATGTTCATATATTGAACTGAAAAGAAAGCAATTAATTCTCCATTTCCATGGAGCAAAACCATTATATCTCTAGAAGCTTGTTGAAATAGTATGATTTTTTGGCGGTGTGGAATTTATAAAAAGTGAACATGATCTTTCTGTAATCCCAACTTCATAGGTTTTTATTTCATTTGCACTGAGTTTGGGTGTTAAATAAAGAGTAATGGAAATCTTTTGATTTCTCTTGCGTAAGTTATTCTCTGGTGATTTGAGTTACAGTCTCAACTTTTATTATATTCAAATTGGGGATTAATTGAACAGTTCATTGGACGTTTACATATCCATGTTTATAGTGCTGCTTTTGATATATGCATGACACCATATTAAGTTCAATTATATCATCCAGTAACACGAAGAGTTGTGTGAACATGCATGCAGACACTAATTTCATGTTATTATTCTTGACCTGATACACTAGAAATATATCTCTTATTCAATATACGATGCTTTTTGCAGTTAAATATTTGACTATGGACTCTTAAAAATTTTCTCTCAATGCTTAGAATGCAAGTACCAAAGATTTGACTCGCAATATTTAAGCTTAAAGTTCTGAATTTTATCCAGTTGTCTGTTAACAAAAGTTATTGTGATGCGTATTAGGCATCACGATCAAAATGGTTCGACTGTAGTTCAATTTTCTCTGAGAAAATATATTATGTTCCCAGAATATTTTTTCTACCTCTTCGAATGTTAAGAAGCTTGAGCATATTAGAATTTCTTGCACATTGTGTTGAATACACATCTTTTCTTAATCGAGTGCACAATAGAGGACTCTGTATGCTATAACAATCAGTTGAAAATATAATAAGTTAAAGATTCGTGGTATGTTCGGTATTGAGGATGGATACCATTTGACAATATTGAGGAAGAAAAAAACCAAAAAACTAGTTTATTGTAGAATCTAGTGCTGCAAACCAAACATGGACTAGTAGTTCTAACACTTTTTACTCTTCTTCTAATTTTGCACATTTTATGATTTTTTGTTGTTCTCATTTGTATAGATACCAACTACACGCCCAATATCTCCTAAGCTTGGAAGGAACAAAGGCATTGCCTCCACGGTTAGCAACTCCCTCGAAAATGGAGGACCGTGTCTTAGCCCACGAGTCACTAATGGCAACTCACCAAAGTCGACTCCCAAGGCAAATGGTGTCAAGGGTAATGCCGCTGTCAAGAAGTCCGTCAAAAACTCCCAACCCAAGCCACATTCTCAAGAGAAGCCAAGCAAAGTGAAAGCAAAAAATGCAGAATCCGAGGCTCAAGATGAGAAAACTTGTGCACAGAACTTGGAAGAAATCCCGAGTCAACCAGTTTGTCACCCTGAACTCGAAGACGCGATAGAAAAGAGTCCCGAAATGAATTCTTCTAACAATGGATCATCTCTGGCTTCATCAATGCCAGAGACTTTGGCTGCTGAAGTCACCGTTGAAGGTTAAAGGACGTAAATCATCCGTAATTTCTGTTCCTCACAGGAATTCAAATATGAAAGCTCCATTGTTGTGAATAATGTGGTTATATGTTCTTGTCCACTTATATATAAATTGTCTACAGTCGTTTGTATTTTTTCATAAAACTTCGAGGATTTTTCGTATAAACAATATGGTTTTTGATGTAATTGGAGTGGCTGCATATATTGTATTAAAAAAATCCCATCTTCTTTTGCTTTGTAATTTTTTGGATAATTCACATTCAAAAATTGTTCTGCTGCTTTTATTTTTAATATGGTTTGATATTCTTACTCTCCGAAGTTCATTTCATACAGTATCTTTCTACTGCTTTAGCACGAGAATTATTATTTGTTTTTTTCCCATTTTCCCGATTTAAGTGAATTGTGAAAGTATGCTGCTAAGAAGTAAACAGAGCAGAAATAGCTTCTAAGAATACCATTCCAGTGTTTAGATCCCTACTAAGCGGAATTGGTGAACTATGCAAAGGCTATTAAAATGCTTTTTTTTTTCGGAAGTTTCAAGCAAGAAAAGCAAAAAGAAGTATGAGCTTATCTGTAGATTGATTCTCCATCAAGTATCCTCTTGCTTACTTTCTTGGTTTTGTAAGCGAAAGGGCCTTCTGTAGTGGGTCAGTTTCGCGCCAGAGAATAGAGACGAGAAGAATGATTCATTTGGATCTATACGCTATTGGGAAATTATGGGCAACTTACAAAAATGCCTCTAAAATTAATGGTCTTCTGAAAAATCATATTTTGAAAGTAAAAAATACTGAGTAAAATTAAATCTCACTTTTTATAATAAAAAAAAAAGTAGCACAATGTTTCTTTTTAAAGTTAAGTTAAGTGACATATAATATCACTTTTATTAAAACGTTATTTGTCACTCAAAAAAGTGATTCAAATTTCAAGAAAGTGACAGAAAATAAAAAAAAAAAATAATGAAAAACACTAAAAAAAAGTAACAAACATTCAAAAAAGTGACAAAATATCAATTAAAACATTGAAATCAATTCAATAAAATAACTAAACTTTGCATTTAGTTCGTTATTATCTTGTGTGGAATATAACGCGACTTTTCTTTTAAATCAACATTTTTTAGAAATTATTAAATCTCAATCCTACAAAAAGAAAAAAAGAAAGTGACACACTTCAAAAAGTGACAAAACAATAATTTAAACATATGTTTTTCATTCAAAAAAATGACGAATTTTTTTTAAAAAAATTAACAAAAATTACAAAAAAGTGAGAAATACTATTCAAAAAAAATAACAGACACTCAAAAGTGACACAAAATACTAATTAAAACATATGTTTGTCACTTAAAAAAGTGAAGAAAATTTATAAAAAGCAACAACAATAAAAAAAGTGACAAACCACAAAACACCAATCAAAACATATATTTGTCACTCAAAAAGGGACATAATGTGTCGGAAAAAAAGTAACAAACACTATTTAAAAAAGTGATACACACTCAAAAAATGACAAAAAATAAAAATTAAAAAAAAAAGTGACAGAATTAATCAAAACATATGTTTGTCACTCAAAAAAGTTATTGAAATTAAAATAATAATAATAACAAACAATAAAAGTGTTGTTTATCACTAAAAAAGTGTTGGTTATCACTAAAAAAAAGTGATATTTATCACTAAAAAGTCAAGTGAGAGACATACAATACAACTTTTATTAAAAAATGATATTTATTACTAAAAAAGGGTAATAGAAACTTTAAGAAAGTAACGGAAAGTAAAAAAAAATGTGGCAAACAATAACAAAGTGATAGACTCAAAACGTAACAGAAAAAAGGACAAAACACGTAGCCAAAGTTTCATCAATAACCTAACAACTAAGAATGCAAAATATCATAATTTAAACACCATTGTTGTTTGCTTGTCAGTCCTTTGCATTCATCTATCCTTGCCTTTTTAAATGCATCATCTCTACCTCAAAAAAGTGACAAACGCTAAAAAAAAGTTGCACAAATTCAAAAAGTGTCATAAACTAAAAAAGGTGACACAAAATAAAAAAGAAAGTGATAAACACTCAAAAACATCCAATTTTTTTCGTTGTAGTACTCAAGACAGTTGAAAGCATGATTTTTGTAATAAAGAGAGAACAATAATTCTGTATTATTACAAAGGAGCGATTACATATATATACAAGTTTAGAATTCTAAATAAG
>CAIGRQ010068444.1:4422-15273 GCA_903798375.1 Fraxinus sp. D2006-0159 | reverse complement strand
GACCAACCTGAAACTTGCAAATCTGTCTCCCCAGATTTAAGGGCAGCGGGAGGTATTATAGGTGCTGTCATGCTGAAGAAGAAAGGCATAAGACAGAGAACAAGTTGAATAGAATTGCAGCAGATTAAAGACAAAATGTAAAAAAAAACTGCTGAGTAAAAATAATGATTATTGTATTCCTTCATAAACACTGATATTTGTAATATGGATGACAGTCGACACAAATTCAGCAGGTATTTCACCAGGAGTAAATTTGACATCTTGTATAAGCAAGTTTTGGAGGTCCAATGACTATCAAGCACACATGATATCCCAAGCTAAAAATCAACTCTTGCACAATTATTTAACTGTAAGAAATACAATTATATTTAAGGTTGAAACACAAATGACAGTATGAACATTTCATTCTTGAGGATAAGATAACGTCCGTCGTACATGTGTCCTTCAAGGAAAGAAAAATGAAAGGGAAGAATAATTTGAAAATATGTGCATCGATAAGGAAAAAATTCAAGAAAATTGAACACGTGCGTATTCCAAAGTATGCCACTGGTATTACTTAAATAAGTGGGCACTGGATGCAGTATGGTACAATTTATTTGACATTATCAACAAGAAGGCCATAATTAACCAGCAATTAAGTTCAGTATACCCGGTGGTCGGAGTAACAATGACATCCACCTCCTTAAAAATCTCCATATGGTAGTGCATTATCCTCCTCCTGCAGCAAATCAGATTAAATTATATTATTAATATAATCTAAAATCTTATTTTACAGTAGTGAGCTTATTATTTAGAAATTTATGCACTTATGACCAATGTTCAGAAGAAACTAGAACACATGTGAATGTATTCCTTCCCAGACAGTACCATCATAAATGGACAGTTGATAGACTAAACAGAAGATGAAAAGAGAACATAATCTGGAAGGTAATAAGACAGCTGAAAGTATATGGTAAAGTTAACCGACACAAAGCATCCCTTGAGTTTATCTTAACATACTTTCTGAAAGAAAATCCATGAAACATTAGCGATACACAATATGTTAACATTCAGGACAAGGGCTATTGATCCAGAGGGAAACTTAAAGAAAGGAAATCAGCCTGTATGTATTCACAAAAAGGTGAACTTATCAAAAGCGATCAAACTCCGTTTATATTTAGTTCAATATAATAATTTAATTGACCAGTCAAGATCCCTGAATGTATCATCCACTTACCTAAGGCATTGAGCAGCAACATAATTTAATTTAATTGACCGTTTATATGTTTGCATGTATGTATCATCCACTTACCTAAGGCATTGAGCAGCAACATAATCTGATGCTGTGAATGACCTAAACAGTGCCAGGTTTGTCCGAGTGTCATGTGTAAACTCCACCCGCTTTCTACAAAAGAATAAAGATCAATTACATTATCAAATAAATATTATCAAGATAAACCACTTTATCCACAATGTACATCCAGAAGATATACTCAAGTATGGTTTGTATACTGATAAATCCAAAAGGTAAATTAACATACCCATCTTCAAAGTCGGGAGTCAATCCACATAGTGATTCGGAGCCAATTGAAACAATGTGAGCCATCCGCATCTCATGAAGCTCTGGTATAATAATCTCCACCGTCTTTTTGAAGCAAATGGGAAGGAAACAAAAGCAGGGCAATATATTTATTTGCAAGGAAAATTATCTCTGTTCCAAAGTTTATATGTATTCTAATATGTGAAATAAGAATTGTTTTAGGTGCAAAAAGAATGGGTAGAAAGAAATAGACTTACTTTGCATCCATATGTTTCTGATAAACGATTGAGAACATCCTCACACTTGTTAGCTATATCAGTTGAGAAGACGTCATTAAACCACTGTAGAGGGACATCATTTACTAATCAGTTCATATTCAAGTTTCACAAGGTAATACAGTTTAAATAGAAGGCGAAGGCTATCACCTCAGTGTACTTCCCCAGTTTTAGTGATCCCAGAGTATTTGAACTCTCGTGTGAAGCTAAATCAGGCAAGCAAGGGACAGACTGCGAAAAGATATAAAGGTCAGAAGACCATATTCTTAGGACTTCCCTCAAATGATCTAAAATTCTTGACTAGTGAGTTCCCAACGGAATCGTCTTGATAATATTGCTGTGTCGTGAGAAGCTACTTCAAAAACTTAAATTGGCTAAAATGGAATGTCGAGTACAAATTCAATACAGGACCTCAAAACTCCAGCAAAAATGTTAATCATTTTATTACCGGTTTCAGAGCAATTTTTTCAGCTGCAGATGATCCCAAAATTGTAGCATACCTGAAATGTAGTCAATAGATAGATTTAGAGTCTTAGCTTTCCAATATATAAATATTAAGTTCTACATAGTACTAATTTCAGCTATTAAAGAAATAAAGGTAGTTAAATTCATATTCGCAGAAAAAAGGCAGCAAAAGAACATAAACGCATTGAATTTCATGAAGTATGAAAGAACTACAGATTTACAGTCCTGTGTTGATATCCTTCCATGTTTCACATACAGTGCATCCGCCAATGCCACATTTGATAGAAATAAAACTGCCTTTGGACTGATCATCTAAATAAATAAACTATCCAATTGTGAGCCCAGTCATGATGAACTTTTGTTAGAAACCTAAAGCTTACTGTTCAAAAAACTGGATGCTTGCCACAGTATAGATGAATGACTCGTGGTCATTTGTCACTTGACAATACGGTCCAGAGAATGCTTACAGGTTACCTTGAGCACAGTATCCAGATGCTTAATAACTATTGTAAAAACGAGGCAGGAAAATCATGTAGCTTTCTACTGCTGAACTGGAATGTGATTCCTAGCATGTTGTGAAATTTATACTAGTTTTCTGAACTTCTACTGTAAACAGAATAATTTTTTAAAATGTCATACTGTTTTCCATTGGTTACTAATAATCCTCTCATGCTCTAATGATCTCGGGGAGCATCTCAAGTGATGCGTATCCTCTTAGTAACCTGTAAATACTTCAGCTAATAAATAAGTTGCTGGCAAATCTTAAATTTGAAAATGACTGAGTAAGATTTAAGGTAATGATTTCTATATTGGAATAGTCGATAGAGGACATGCACATATGAAGATGGAAAAAGACATAAAAGAATAACACTGTCATGATTACTTACACAAGAATCGCATCCTCAACAGTGGTTGTGATGGGTCCAATAATCTCTACAGTCCCTGAATCACATATAGCCCTGCCCAAAAAAAAAATATCAGAAGACCCAAAAATGAAACTGGCCAAGTATAAAACTATTATTTTACTTGAAAGAATTTCTATGAAAAGAGATGTTACAGAGAACAGGAGGAAATAGCACTTAGAAGGTTCTTCAATATGATGGTTTGAGAATACAAACATGTTCAAGAACAATTTACAACTAATTAATTACTATAGTAGAAGCTTCTGTACAATGAGGTAGAGAAGGTTATAAAGATGGAAAAGAATAAAAGCTTTCTTAATAAAACATAACAATCAATTAGTTACATGATTTTAACAAAGGGGTACAAGGTGAATTCTCTATGTGAAAAGAGAGAGCTTTTTATCATTGAAAACAATAAAATGTTCGTAAATAAACATCAGTAAGGTCCCGATTTTTCTGAGCAACGGAAGAGAAAAATAAACTACTGAAAGACTATGACGGGTGACATGAAAAGGTGAGGAAAGGATCAGTAAAGAAGCATAATGATATGAGGTTCAAGAACTCGCCCTGTCATATCAGTTCGTCCATATGTTGATTTCAATCCTACTACACCACACAGGGAGGACGGAATACGAACAGAACCTGCCCATTTGAATTACAGAAGAAATAAAAATTAGGATGGTATCATGAAAAGGTGAAAAAAAGAATTCAGAATCCAGGTCTGATACAATTGCACAACCTCCACCATCTGTTCCTAATGCTGCTGAACATAGGCCGGCAGCTACAATTGCTGCTGGGCCTGAGGATGAACCACCAGTATATCTTTCAGGATCATGTGGATTTCTAGCTGTCCTGTATACAAAAGAAAAATATCGAGCATGACTTGTGTTCAGACATGAAAATTGACTAGAGGATCTCTGACTTCTAAGGAGGAGGAAGACAGAGAGAGGAATATACTAAGGTGATAAATGAATGAATATGAAGTAGTCAACAAGCCGAAAACAATCTACTTCGGGTCAATCCGCCATCGCAGAGTGGCGAATGCACACTTGATTATTAGGATACGGGAATCAGGATTAAAGTCAAGTAAAAGCAAACAGGGAGAGGGTGGTTTTCTATGATAAACAAACTCACAAATCTTATCATATGCTAACATGTTTTTACTTCAATATTACCCTTTGGTTTAAATAGATAAAGCTATCTACAATTACAGACATGCACACAATTATACATACATGAATTCACACATCCATGCATACGTATAAGCGGGTCTGTGCACATACATATATAGAAATAAGCACGACAAAGCTAAAGAATTAAAATACTGTCATAAAATAAAGTTTTTGCTAGATTAGAATCATTGGTAGAAATTGTAATTAGTTAACAAGTAAAACATGGGGCTGATAATAATAATAATAATTTTAAAAAAATCTTTCTAAGTTAATAAGAGGATGCATAGTGCAGAGTTGCTGTTATGAATCTTCGCCTATATAAAACAGAAATTAATTTGAAGATCAATTATGACATTAGTGTGAACTCAAAATTATAAATTTATTAACATAAAAAGATTTTAAAGATTCCGGATGAAGCTATGAAATTATTGAAGCTGCTATCTTGGACCACTTTATAAAGCTTGAGAACACTTGACGAGAACTGAAATCAGTAAATTAAGTGCCTCCAAAATTATTAGGCTTGTAATGGTGAGTATTTCTCATTTGTGAAGTTTGGAATCATCATCAACTGAACAGCAAGAAAATTTTTATGCTTGTACTATGCATAACATACCCATAATTTGGATTATTTCCCGTCGTGCCAAGTCCCAATTCATGCATATTAGCCTTTCCAACTAAAATCACACCACAGCAACGTAATCTTGACACTGAAACTGCATCCTTTTCAACCAGACGAATCTCATGAAAGAAGGTTGTTCCACCTGTTTTTTTTTTAGCACTCGGAAAATTTGTTAATGGCCTTAAAGAATGGTCTAAAATGCAAAGTCAAATGATTACCATTTGAGGGATAAGGACTGCAATCAATATCATCCTTAATGGCCATAAAAATACCATCCAAGATTGATAATGGGTTCCCTGCACAATCCATTCAAATAGGAGAATTTACCTTGAACTAATACCAGCTACATGTGGATAATGTCAAGTACCATATGAGATAATATGCTAATGTTACCTTCCTCAAACCTTATTGTGGAAGCTGCAGCTTGCTTTCTTATATGCTCCGGATCGTAAGAAATCAACAAGGGCGTTGGAGGCTTCTTATTGTTGAACTCGTCCATGGCCAAGATGAAGCGCTCTGCAATCTATAAAATAAAATTGCTAATTGCAAATAAGAAATAATGAGAAAGGGGTAGAAAACTAGCATGAAAATGTAATTACTATAGATGGAGTCGTGAGCTTAGATCTGTATGCATGTGCATAATCACGAATCTTCCAGTAGTGGAAGGATGTAGAAGAATCAGTGCTCCAATTCGTAGAAGGGTCATAATCTGGAAGGCACTTCAAGGCTAATGCAACTCTCTCTTCAGGTTTTCCATCTTCGTCCAGAAGAACAACTCCAGTTTCTGATTCTGAATTATGATAATTGGGTAAATGACAGGTGTAGGTAATCAATATTTAGTACTTTTTTTGTTTTCAAAAAAATTAATAAAAGCACATTCCACTTCAAGTGTAATTCCCAGCTGTATTTCTTGTACGAAACACAAATCAACTTCAAGTTTCATTTCTGGTGCTATTTCCGAAACCAACCTTAAGAATTAACCAACTTCATTTGCATAACAACGGAGCCCTATGCTAATTCCTATTTTGTTATTTTCCTCTTTTCACAAGTGTTCCGTCCTTACATAAGGGTTGCATATTACCATAATTTGAAAGCTATTTAAGAGCTCAACAGTCCAAATTAGGGAAGAATAATGAAAGTTACGCATAGATAAGAAATTTAAGATACAAATCTTCCAGCTTGATTAGTTTGTGGGGAACAAAGTCTATGTCTTTATTTATTTATTTTCTTCTCTTTCTTTTACTCGTCATTCCTACCAGCAGTACTATTAGAAAAAACATGCATTGAACAGAAAAATTGATAGATAAAATAAACACAGATTATTATGTGTTAAACCACATCAATTGTTAGAGTAGGCAGATATTTATCTATTTTTATTTTCCATTCAACACGACCTCTCACGTGCAATCCAAATTCATTTTCTCATCAAAAGCCCCAACATGTATAATTTTCCTAATAGATGTGCAAAACTTGATTCTAAGACCTTTGGTCAGCTAATACAATGTTGAACCACTTCAGTTAAAAATTGAAGTTGTTAAAGAGGGGTCAATTATTAAATTTCCATATTCAATAAAAAATGTTACCATTTCAATATCAAGTCATAAAATAACACGAGAACTTCCCAACTAATAAAATAAATTCCTTTTGTAAAAATAAAATGGTGAAAGAGAGTGAGATAAACCTTGAGGAGGAAACTCAGGCTTAAACATTGGAGGCTCCGGTATCACAGTATTCCTTAACATCTGTTAACCATAAGCATCATTATAAAATTAAGCACTCCGAGTATCAATTGCAACAAGAAAAATGCAAGTCCATCATTAAATTGAAATTGTAGCTGAAAACGGACCTCAACCATTTTATTTTCCTTCTTCAAGTGAGATATAATCAAAGAGCCAAAGGAAGATTCGAGCAATCTAACAAATAACTTGAGCCAAAATCCAGTCAAATGCGGTGCTGCAATTGCAATTGCAATTGAAATTCATCAACATCAAAACAACTACATTTCATCGAAAGTTCAAATTAATTGGAAACAAAAACTAAATCAAACATACCTTCAATTTTTTCATACTGATATTTCACCGTAGCCAAGTCAACTTCCTTCGCCGGCAGCATCACTTTCTTCTTCCCCATCTTTATCCGATCTATCAAAAAAACAAAACTTCAAACGAAAAATAATCAAAATTATCAAATTCTAACTCTGAACTTTCAATCAACACTCACATTTCCTAAGTCAAGGTTTCGGTGTGTGCGTGTGAAAGTTGATAAACCATCGCGTCTGTTTAATATACATACCATACGAATTAAATACTGTTGACGTTAACGTGCGCTGAAAATGATAGAACGAGTCAGGTAAGCGGGCGAGAATTTTATTTAAATATAGTACAGGTTGGTGATCAACGCAGGCAGTGCAAGATAGAGATGCTACGCATTTGTTCTGCTGGGGTAAGTTGTCCTCGCCGATGGCGCTTCTTCTCCGGCATTCCTTCTAGATGAGACGACTGAAAAATAAATAACTGACAGTAAATTAACATTTATTTTTTAAGGAAAAAACCAACAACCTTTTTTATTATTCAAACCTGTTTGGCAGCTAATATTAATTTTACTTAGAAGCAACTTTAATCTATAATAATATATTATCAAAAATCTTTTTTAAACAATTATAAGTTATAACCCTACTATAATTCAATTATTTTAATAATATTTTTTTTTCTTTTTTTCAATACGTGTTTAATTTACAAATTGTAATAAATACTATAATTAATTTACATGCATATTCATTTAATTAATATTAATTAGAATTCCACATTCATGTTCACGTCCATGTCCTTGTTATTAATTTTCAATTAATAAACATTCACATTCATTTACTAATATTAATTAAAATTTCAAATTCAATTATGCAGTTCATTATTCACGTTCATATATGCTAATTAACCTTCAATTTCACTAAATTAGAAATTAAATTATATTCATTTAATATAAATGATTTAATTCTAAATTAATTAACATTTACGTTAATTCATGTATTGTATTTGCATTAATCTTTATTTATACATTTAATTGTAATTCTAGTACTCACATCAAGTATGCATTTCACCAATTGTATGCGAGTGTAATAATTAACATTTATTTTCAGAGGCTTGCATCTCTTATATTCATATCAAAAGAGTAAGTGAATGGTCAAATATTACTTTCACGACATTTATAAAGTATTTCAAAATAACGTACAATGCATGTTCACTCTGACTTGTATTTAGAAACGTACTTTTTGTTAGTGTTTTCTCTTTATTTTAACAATAAAGGTATGTTTGAGCCACATTTTTTGGAAGAATGTATTATGAAATAGTAGATTGATGGATAATGTGTGGTTGAAAAAGAAGAAAAATTTATTGATGTGAAGGAAAATATTATTTTATTGAAAAATGTGTGGTTGAAAATGACTAGAAAAATGAGAATAAAAAAAATAATGTGTACCAAACAAGGACTAAATTTTGTTGGCCAAACCTCAAAAGAATGCATTGATCTAACCTAACTAAGCCCTTTTTGGTTGATTAAAATCAGATTATCATCAAATTCTTATACTTTGAAATTCAAAAACGCTAAACGTGCATGGCCATCGTGACCTTGTACGTGCAGCATAACTCTTTAAAATTAGAGGTTTGAATAAAAATTGCTACTCAAAAATTATATTGTTGAATTGGTCAACAAACCATTATTCACGCCTTCCTCAAATGTCATTTTTTTACTCTAGCTATGCACTTATTTGGCCCCATTAGAATTATAATACATTTTTCTCTTTACCTTCTTTTCAATCACACATTCTTCAATAAATAACATTATACGTAAATCGAAAAAAAATTCCTTGTTTTTCAATCAACCATTTTCCAAAAAAAAAACACTATTTCAAAAATTATAATATCAAATAATGAGGGTCAAACGGGGCTTAAATATATCTAATCACAATTTTTAATAATTAAAATGCATTTTAATTGCATCTTGGCTCATAATCTTTACACATGATCACATTAATACATCGAACATTTTCATTGCATTTTTACTCACAAATTAACATAAATTGTTCATGAATATCATTTATTTCCAAGATTTTCTTTCGAATAGAGTAAACATTAAAAAGATTCATTTATTGTATTTTTTATTAAGTAAAAAAAATCATAATGCAAAATAATATTTAACCATCA
Organism: Fraxinus sp. D2006-0159; assembly: GCA_903798375.1. Lineage (NCBI taxonomy): Eukaryota > Viridiplantae > Streptophyta > Magnoliopsida > Lamiales > Oleaceae > Fraxinus > Fraxinus sp. D2006-0159. The sequence goes on along the minus strand of CAIGRQ010068444.1, from coordinate 6,122 downwards.
TTTATAGCACGTTAGCACTATCTTTGGACAAATATCATGATTAAGAACAATCTTTTTCGATTAATAATTTGTTAAAAATGAAGTTGTGTTGAAGAAAAAGTTAAGGACATAAATGTAATAATGAATAGATGTTAATGACTTTCATTATAATTAAAATGTGGTGTGATGTGATCAGACGGTTTGATTTGGACAGTTTGTGACAAAATTTCAAACAAAACCACCTGAAGCAATTGGTATTTTTTTTCCAAACCACATCAATTTTTAAATCAAATCAATCCAAACCACCTTTTTGGCTTGATTCTGTTTAAAACCATGGTTTAACAAATAAAAAATAACATATATCGAATAAGTTAAATCATAAATATTAGTCTAAATTTTCACATTAAAATATAAATAATATCATTAAAATGTGATATATTAAAATCCTATAATTATAATCATTATAATACAACAACATAATAGAAACATTTCGATCTCTTAGTCATACTAAATAACGCAACAATGCAATTATAACACATGATTCGTTCTCTCTGTAAAGATAAGAACATAGTACATGAATTCACTGATTATTGTTAAATGATGTATGTCGATTCCCGAATCTACAATTGATTTGGAAGGTGGGCATATCGATGATGTTTATGATCACAACGCTAGGATAATGATGGTTTTGAAGTGGTTGGATTATATGGTTATAAGGGATGGCGGACGAGAGTGATGATAGTGACCGGAAGATATCCCAAGTCTGATAGTGTTGAAGGTTGCTTTAGTAGAGTTGATAATAATTTTTTGGCTCCCATGAATAGTCAGATTGTTCTCCTATTTATAGGAAGGCCATGAAGGGATTTGTAGCTCAAATAGTGGAATGTGTGGACACCGGATGGACTGATTAATTGGGATTCTAACGGGATGGTAGTTTCAAAGTCTCGAAAGACTTGGCCAACTTTCGATGGAGTAAGCATAGTCGTTTGAAGGAGTGATACTTTTGTTACACGTGGTAAGACTTGATCTTACTCTTGGCTCTAGGTGAAAAGTTGGAGGGAGTTGAACTGACTTGCACATTGAGAAGCTTATCATTTATACTCCACGTGGTGCTGTGTGAAAGGTAGGACGTAAAACAAGATCGATAAGTAGGTTAAGGATCGACGTTGTACACATACATAAGTTTGGGCTAAAGAACGCCCAATATAAATAAATTGGGTCAAGAGCCCAATGGACAATTTTGGGCCACTACAATATAAAACAACTAATAAAAGAAAATGAATAGAAAGATCAAATACAATATTACATTCTGTAACTTTTTGTGAATCATTTAATGCTTCTACAACATTCAAATATTGACGAATTACAAAATTTTAGGGCAAATCACTACCTTAACCATATTTGAACTCAACGAACTTCTAAAGTAAACAAAAATCCGAAACTAGTAGAGAATGCAGAATCCGAAACAAGTAATCTACAAAATAACAATGAAATCTAGTAACTAAGTTAAAATGTAATAATTAATTGACCTGATGAGGAAATTGTGACTCGAATCAATAAAAATTGTTATCTAGAGATGGCAATTTACCCCGTCCCGAATGGGGCGAAAAAAACCCGCCCCGACGGGTTGGCGGGGCGGGGTGGGGCGTCCCACCTCGGGTTGCGGGGCGGGGCGGGGTGGGGGTGCCCCGCCCCGCCTAGTTAAAAAAAAAAAAATAAAA
>CAIGRQ010068419.1:0-24341 GCA_903798375.1 Fraxinus sp. D2006-0159 | reverse complement strand
GGCTAGACCTGCTAATCGCACCGTTCAATCCCATAACAGGATCAGATATTGCTCATGTGACGAACTACCCATTCGATACGGGGCCCCAAGGCAACCTTCCAAATACACTGGGCTCACAAGCTTTGCCACCACCATTAGCTTCAAATTATGTCGATTGTCCAACTTTTTTCATTTTAGCGAAAGGCCTAACAAACATCATTTGACTCCGTTAGAACGTGAAATTCCTACACGTCAAATATTGCTAGGAAATACAAGGAATTTGTTCGTTGACCCGGCTATATTTCCATACTAGCATTTGACCACTAAAAAAAAAAATTAAAATGTATAATAGGGTAAGTTAAATACAAAAACACAAAAATACCCTCTTTACCAACATTCACAACCTGATGGAGAAGGAAAAATAAATTGAAAATTACTCACGCGGTCGACAATCGGGATCCAATCGAAGCACCCTCATAGTCAAACCCAATGCCGACCACCACACACCGACCATTATTTTCAACAAGGTTAGTTTTTTTTTTGAGATTGATTTTTCATTTATTGCTATGTATAATATTTATTTTTTCATTATTAAGGTAGATCATTGGGTATATAGTAGAGATTTATGTACTTTCTTTTTTTTTTTTTTTAAATTTTGCACCTTAACTCGCCATTTCCGACGAGAAACAGTCGGCCCAATCAATTGTTTAACAGTCGGCCTTTTGGGTCGATTGTTTCAGTCGGAACAGTTGCCCATTTTGGGTGACTATTTTAGTCAGTTTTGTACCGACTGTTTAACGGTCATCCCAATTTTTTATTTTTATTTTCTTTTTAGTTTAAAATTATTCTTAATTCTTTTCTTTTCACGGTAAAATTTAATTTTCTTAATTTTAATTATATTATTTGTCAATTTAATTTTTCAATTTTAATTAAATATTATTTATTAATTTTCATAATTTCCTTTTGTTTAATTTTTTTATTATAATTTTGGAAATAATTTAAAACTTCTTAATTGTTTATTTTTCTGATTGAAAATTATTTTTTCCGACTATTTTAATCAGTTGGCCCAAATGCCCTTTTTTCATTTTTTTCAATTTAAAATTATTTTTAATTCTTTTATTTTCATGATAAAATTTAACTTTCTATTTTTAATTATGTAATATTTATATTATTTTTAATTTAATATTTTTTCAGTTTAAAATTCTTCTTAATTTTGAATTTTCTATATTTTATTATTTTCTTTAATTTTTTATTATTATTTTTTATTTTTGTTTGTAATTCGATTGACTTAATATTTTGAAATTATGCTTATTGCATTATCTATTCTTGAAGGTTTTAATATTTGAATTTTTACAAGATGAAGTATCATCTAGTTGTGGAGTTGAGACAGATGGCGAGAAAATGTATGTGGAACAGTAGATTTGATAGTTTTACTGTGTTGGAGTTGTTGGATGATGAGCATGCAGAAATCCCATGACAGTCCTTCATGTGGCCCATGTATCAGTTAAGAAAGGTACAATACTCTAGACAGATTATTGATGCATTACTATATCGTTAGCTTAGGCTGATCGACGGCGATGCCCTTCACTTCGACCTTGGGGGCAAGGTTGCTACTTTCTTCCTATTTGAGTTTGCCCTCGTGACTGGACTGAGAATAGCAGGCAACAAAGCAGCTACGGACGGTACCCAAAGAAGCAATAGGCTGCATGAGACGTATTTTCAGGGACATAGGACGGTGCTTCTACCGTAGTTGATCGACTCAATCAAATAGTACGATTAGATGTTGGACAGATTGAAGCTAGAACTTGTCTACGTCTTTGAAAGTGTACTGAGGTGTCATCACAAGAAGATTGCAATCGACCTTTTCTATTTAGAAGTTGTTAACGACATCGATGTCTTGAAAAACTATCCGTAGGGTCGGGAGATATTTTGAAGACACCGTTCATGTCATCACCAGATCACACCGGAAGCCTAAGGGGTCCACGCGTAAGTACTATACTTATGAATTGCCCCTAACTGTGCAGGTAAATGTTTAACATAATCAACGTTAAAATATTTTTTTTATAATAAATCTATATATAATTATTGTATATTTTGCATATCTAGGCATATGAGATTGTCCTTCTCTTGGGTACCCCGTTTGCTAAGCGAGGGGAGACACGCTGCCCTCGAATGCATCATAGCGAGCATCTCGAGCAGACGGATGTCCATATGGCAAATAGTTAGTAGTCCTCCTCGACGACCCCCAAGTGAATGTTACACAATTGTCAGCTTGAAGTCCTAACACACTTTGCAGCCCTCCTCAAGTCGTTTCAAAATTCCGCACATGATAATTAACTAGTTCAACTATGAATATGTTGGCTTCAACTTCTAACTGAGTTGACGTCGTCGACAAAGGAAGATGGTCGAGATTTTGTGTGGGAATTAGCCATTCCGCATACTCGACACAACTGGATGTCTGATTCCATCTTGGACTAAGATTGGGTATGTGAATTGAATATAATTTATTGATTACCATTTTGTATGAGTTAGCCTATTTTACTAAGTTAATAATTTTTAATGTTGTTATTTTGTGTAGGAGTGCGGTCCATTTGATTGATGATCACCTTCGTTTATGGGATCACCTCCGCCAATGGAATCACCTCCGCTGATGAGATGTCCTTCCCCTTCATCTAGGTACCTCCCTTGTGGATCTTCTACACATGGTCAAAGTTTGTATTTTCATGATTTGTATGTCCACCTAACTGGATTTATGGCGGAGGAGGTGGGTGAGATACGAGATGAGGTAGGGGTGTTACGACGAGAGATGATGGAGGAGGTGTGCGCGATATAAGAGGAGATAGGGACACTACGACGAGGAATGAACAGAGGGGTATCAAGTTTATGCCATGATGTTGCACTACTACGAAGCCATGTAGCAGAACTTCAGGATGAGGTCTCAGTGCTCCGAGGTGATATGGCAGGCATATGATGGGTAATAGACGGGGTAACGGAGATCGGGGTCACGCACCATTATAGACATATGATGACGCATTCGAACCATTTTTTATTTGTGGAGTGGGAGGGGGTATGCCTGATGGGGACGGTAGAGGTGGTGGATAAGGAGAAGACAAGAGGTGGTCGTGTGAGAGTGTAAATTACTCATAGAACTAATACATTTAAAATATAGTTTCCGGCTTGTTCTTGAGCACTTTTGATGTGTTTGTTCATGTTGTTTTGTAGGTTAGATACATCAAAGAAAATAGCATATTTTTGAGCTTAGGATGGAGCCACGTGTGATCATAAAAGTGGACTTGAAGAGGAGGTGAAAAAAAAATAAAGTTGAAAAGAGGCGAAGACGGAGGCAAATAAATGAAGGGCAGAGACTTATGCGCCAAACAAAAAAATTTGGCAAAAAGTTGGTCACCGTGGCACCAGCTCCTAGGTGCTGCAATGCCCAGCTTGGAAAAATAAGCAGAAGACGCGACGTCAATTCTGGGCATTGCGACGCCGCGAGAAGTAGAAATAGTTGTTTTTTATATTTTTCTTTGCCCACCCCAACTTCAATCCTTGTTGATATCTTAAGAGGCTATAAATATAAACTAGAAGACTTAATTAAAGTAGAGAAAAAGGGCTTAGGAGACAAGGAAAATGAGAAATCATCAAGAGAAAACACGACAACGAATTGGAGAAGAATTGAAGCGGCAAAACAGTTTTTCTTATTCTCTTTTCTTCTCCATGTTCTTTAATTTAGAATTTAATATGTCATTTTTAGTGGTCATGAGTTAATTTCAATATCTAGGGTTTGATGTAACTAAACTTGAGACATGTTTGGATTCTATTATAGTTAATTCATTTGATTTTTTCGTTAATTTATTTGTGTTAATTCTTTCACATTGCTTTCAATTATTAGATCAATAATTAAATGATTTGATACTTTAAATTTCGGTACTTAAGAGAGAGAGAAATTTAGGCGTGATCTAGAATAACATAACCTAAGAAATTATAAGTTTCAAGAGAAAGTATAATTCGTTTGAGACTTATCTCATTTAAGAATCTGCGATTCAATTTCTATAGCGTTAATTTGAAATAGAGATATTGGAATTAAAATATAGAAATAGGTTCTATTTAACACTCGAGATAGGAAATAGAATTTAACATAAGATTCTTGCCTAAGAATTCAGGAAAATAGATAGAAATGACTATAGAAGTAAAAAAAAAAACATTGTTGATAGGGAGGTGAAATCAATTCTTATGCTATCTCACATTGATAATTCTTCTATAATTTCTTTTCCATTTAATTTAAATTATTACACTTTCATATTATTTTAGGATAAAAACATTGACTTGAGACTTGGATTTTCTACATAAAGTAAAAGCTGAAATAAATGTAGTACTTCGTAGATTTAATTACAATCACCGTGGGTTGACACTTTGACTCTACTATTATATTACAAAATTTGATACCGTACACTTGCAGTATAAATCACATTATAGAAAAAGCGTGACAAGTTTTTGGCACCGTTGTCGGAATTGTTTTATTTGATTTTTACTAATATTATTATCAATTAACTTTTATTTTAATTTATATTTTTAATTTTTTTATTTATATCTCTGGTAGTTTATTGGTTTGTTAATTTCAGCTGTGTATGCGAAAAGCTGGGAATCTTGAATTATTACCTATTGATCCTGAACCAGAACGCACATTCGGCTTTCTCAGGGGTATACAAAAAAACCAATGTGAAGCAATGACAGAACAAGAAGCAAGAGCAGCTCATGAAAAAACCAACAATGGGTTATTCGGGAATATGTCGGGCTAGTGGTTAATGACAACTATTCCCGTATTACGGGCCCGGCTATTGTCGAAAATAATTTCGAACTAAAGCCCGGATTGCTACATATGGTACAACAATCAATTTTGGTAACGGTTGATAAATTCATCTTCCTTGCTGACTTCGTGGTATTGGATATGGAAGAAGATAAGGAGATTCCATTGATTTTGGGTAGACCATTCTTAGCAACTGGAAGAGCTTTGATCGATGTACAAGGAGGGCAGTTGACTTTAAAAGTAAATGAAGAAAAAGTGATGTTTGATATTTACCAAACAGTGAGATTTTCGAATGACACCGATACTTGCCATGGAATTGACTTCATTGATTATGTTGTGAAGGAAGAGAAAGTATTCATTCAAGACCCCTAGGAGCATTGTATGATGTTTAGTACAACAAAGGATGATATTGACACTTCTGGAGGTTACACAGGAAGCAAGGACTTAGTTGATTGCATATTGGCTCTTGAATCGTCACCGGTTGAATGTAATCCAGTATTGAAGATATTCCGCATGCAGTGGACTTAGATGACAGTAAGGGTAATGAAAGCAGTAAATCTGAACTGAAGCAACTTCCAGAGCACCTTTGATATGAGTTTTTGGAGGAGAACTCTACATCTAAGGTGATCATTTCTTCCTCACCGACCAAGGATAAAGAGGATAAGTTACTTAAAGTGCTAAGAGAAAACAAAGCCTCTTTGGGTTGGTCTATAGCTGATATAAAAGGGATAAGTCCTACAGTTTGCATGTACAAAATCCTCATGGAAGACTTTTACAAGCCATAAATTGAACATCAAATGAGACTAAATCTAGCTATGAAAGAAGTAGTGAAAGCAGAGATACTCAAGCTACTGAAGGTAGGGATTATATTTTCCATTTCAGATAGTGCATGAGTTAGTCCAGTACAGGTGGTACCAAAGAAATGTGGAATAATATTAGTTAAGAATGACAACAACAAGCTGATACCTACGAGAACAGTGACTGGTTAGAGGGTTTGCATTGATTACAGAAAGTTGAACAAAGAAACTAGAAAAGATCACTTTCCACTTCCATTCATTGATCAAATGCTGGACAAACTAGCGAGTTACTCTCATTGTTGTTATCTTGATGGTTATTCTGGTTACAATCAGATTGCGATAGCACCAGAGGATAAGGAGAAGATGACATTCACATACCCATATGAGACTTTTTCTTATAGCGGATGCCGTTTGGATTATGCAATGCTCCGATCACTTTTCAGAGATGTATGATGGCTATCTTCGCAAACTTGGTAGAGCAAATCATAGAGGTATTTACGGATGATTTTTCTGTTTTTGGTACTTCTTTTGATAATTGCCTTCACAACCTTTCTTTAGTGTTGCAACGCTCTAAAGAAAAGAATTTAGTCTTAACTGGGAGAAGTGTCATTTCTTGGTACAAGAAGGAATTGTGTTAGGCCACCATGTTTCAGCAAAGGGATTGGAAATCGATGGAGCTAAGATAAATACTATAGCAAGGCTACCACCATCCACTAATGTTAAAGGAGTTTAGAGTTTCTTGGGTCACACTAGGTTCTACAAGAGATTTATTAAAGGTTTCTCGAAAATTATCAAATCTCTTTGCAATCTTTTGGAGAAAGACACGACTTTTGTTTTTGATGATGACTGTCTCAAAGCATTTGAAGCAATAAAGGATAAATTGGTTACAGTTCTAGTTATGATAGCATCGAATTGGGATCAATCATTTGAAGTAATGCGTGATACCAGTGATTATGCAGTATGAGCAGTTTTGGAACAAAGATGTGAAGATTTTTCGGGAAATTCACTATGCTAGTGAAACCTTGAATGGAGCTCAATTAAACTAGACCACAACAGAGAAAGAAATATTAGCAGTTGTCTTTGCTTGTGACAAATTCAGGTCTAAACTAATTGGCACCAAGTATTCATCTACACAGATCATGCAGCGATCCTGTATCTATTTGAAAAGAAAGATGCCAAGCCTCGCTTAATTTAGTGGTTTTGTTGTTACAAGAATTCGATGAAGAAATTCGAGATAAGAAAGGTAGTGAAAATGTGGTTGTTGATCATCTTTCAAGGTCGGAGAATGAAGAGGTGATAAATGACACTCAGATTCAAGAATCTTTTTGTGACGAGCTTCTGTTAGCAGTTTTACCAAGAATCCCGTGGTATGCTAATTTTGTAAACTACTTGGCTTGTGGAAAGATACCACCTAACTTGAATTCTCAATAAAAGAATAAATTCTTACATGATGTCAAGTCATATCTATGGGATGTCCACTTCTCTTTAGAAAATGTGCAGATATGATGATTAGGATGTGTGTCCCCGATGAAGGAAAAAAAAACTGATTATGGAGCATTGTCATTCCTCATCTTATGGAGGTCACTTCGGTCCTACTCGTACTGCCTCTATGGTATTAGAGTATGGGTTTTATTGGCAAACTCTTTTCAAGAATTGTTACACCTTTGTGAAGACATGTGATTGTTGTCAACGTACTAGGAATATCTCAAGGCGTCGCAAGCTTCCATTGACTAATATGCTTGAGGTGGAATTATTTGATGTGTGTGGTATAGATTTTATGGGTCCATTTCCACCATCCTTTGGCTAGATATATATCTTTCTTGCAGTCAACTTTGTCTCCAAATGGGTTGAGGCCATCGTTACACCAACAAATGATGCAAATATAGTTTTGAAGTTTCTGCAGAAAAACATCTTCACACAGTTTGGTACGCTTAGGGCAATAGTAAATGATGAAGGTATACATTTCTGTAACAAACTTTTCAATTCCCTTTTAGCTAAATATAATGTCAGCACAAACTAGCACTTGGTTATCATCCCCAGTCCAATGGACAAGCAGAAGTCTCCAACATGGAGATTAACCAAATATTGGAGAAAACAGTGAAGACCAACCGCAATGATTGGTCTCATAAACTTGACAAAACATTTGGGCATATCGAACAGCTTTCAAAACACCAATTGAAATGTCACCTTATCGTTTGGTATTTGGAAAATCATGTCACCTACCAGTCAAATTGAAGTATCGAGCTTATTGGGTTGTGAAGAAATTGAACATGGATATGACATTAGCGAGTGCACAACACTTATTTCAACTCGACAAGCTTGATGAATTTCGAAAGAAGCGTATGAAAATGCAAAAATATACAAAGAGCGAACAAAGATGTGGCACGATAAGAGGATCTTAAGGAGAGAGTTCAAACTAGGAAAATGAGTTCTTCTATTCAATTCTCGCTTAAAACTTTTTCCGAGCGAGCTGAGATCACGATAGTCAAGACCATTCGTAATCCATAAGATGTTCCCATTTGGTTCAGTGGAATTAATAAGCAAGGATGGATCCATATTTAAGGTGAACGGTCAATGACTCAAACATTATTATGGTGAAGAAGATCGAGATGTGGAAGAAATTACCCTTGGAGAGCCAACTTAGATCTACATATTCGTCGAGCTAATGACGTTAAAAAAGTGCTTTTATAGGTACTTTCTATAGGGTTTTTCCCATTTTGGTTAGGTTAGTAACGTTGTCTTTGTGTTTTTATAGGTACATTCTCAAGTGAGGTGCACTGGATTTAGATGACTATGGGGACGGGCCACGATGGAGCTTGCAGATTAAAAAATTAATTAAAAAATTCTTTTTTACAGTAAATTGGGCGCTACGACGCCTGACATTCTTAAAAAAAGGAGGGGAGCCCCCCTTTTCCCCCATTTACTTACTTTTTTTCTTCTATCATCTCTGTTCCTTCCCTCCTTTCCCATTAGTCATGTCCTCTCATTCTTCTACAATTTTTTTCCTCTCCATCTTCTTTAGGATTCCCCCTTCTCTCCTCTTGTCTTCTCCCCCACACCACACTTCCCCAGTGCTTACACAACTATTTTGCAACCCTAGTTTGTTTTCTTTTACCCTTCTCTCAATTTTCTTGATAACTTCCTCCATGGCCGGTTCTTGTACTTTTGTTAGTGAATTTGAGTAAGTACTTGGACGTTTGAGGGTGTGGTTTCATATGAGCTTTGGTAAATTGCGGGTTTAGTGTTTGGTGTTTTAGTGGGATAGTGCTTACAAGGTGTTTGAGGAATTTCGGAAGTGACTTTTTGTGTGCTATTGTGGTATTTACCTCAGGATTATTGGACTCGTGATTTGGACTTGGGTGTTTGGTGTCGTCTAACTTGGCGGAGGAGGATAACTTAAGCTTGAATTGGTTGGTATATTTTAGCTTGCCTTTGGTATTTTTGAGTGCTTTTGTGGGCTTATACAACATGCCTCCCCATAAGAAATTTAAAATCATGGCATCCTTGTCTACCACTTCTTATTATTGACATCGTTTTGTGAGCCCCGAGGCGAAGGAACATTTTTAACAGATGGTGATATATTGGAACTGCATTCCAGAGTGAGATTTTGAACATTTATTACCCTAGAAATTACAGAGTTTAAGGTGGGACAAATTTGCTATGCAACCCAGTGCGATTTCCATTCCTTTGGTGAAGGAGTTTTATGTAAATGCGAAGGAACATGAGAACTTCAAGGTATTTGTTCGGGGTCACTAGATCCTATTTGATAGTGAATCCATCAATTCTTTCTACCACACACGTGATACTCCAAATGATGACTACTCAAGGTTGCATGATGAGAGGGTTAACCCAGCCATCTTACTTTAGACACTAACACGCGAAGGTACCAAATGGAAACATAATGCTAGCGATGTGACTAACTTTCCTGCCTCCGGTTGGACGAGAAATTGTAAAGTTTGGCATCACTTCATATCCGCCAAACTGGTTCCGAGCAACAACTTTAGTGAGGTAATGAAGGAGCGGGCTATATTGAATTTTATAATTTACCAGGGTTACTTTATCGATTGGGAAATTTATTCAAAATAGTAGCCTGCGAATATTAGCATGGTCGATAATTGAAAGCTCGGGGCATTCCTCCTTAATCCATGATCTTTGTATACAAGGGAGTGTTATCACACAAGAATCTGAGAAAGTGTTACACTCTCGGTCAGCATTCACACGAAACTTTCGAGACAAGATCGCGGGGCCTTGGGATAGGCCTAGCTCCTCTTATATCTCTCATTAGGCGCCATCACCTCCTCACGCTGGTGATGGTATAGGTGAATAATTCGGCAGCTTGAGGTAATGGACTTGCAAATGACTCATTGGCAGGAAGGAATGCAGGGGAAAGTGGATCAATTGTAGTCTTCCATTTATGACCAGTTTCAATATCATAATGCTTGCATTGCGGTCATGGATTCAGCGCACCCTGATCTGACATTTCTGCCATCACCGTTGTTTCCATCTCATTCCTAAAATCAAGCTCCACCGGATGACGGCGAAGATATCTGATGTTTTCACTAAGGTATCCGTCCCTTTTATATCTTTTTTCCATTGGGGATAATGTGCTCTTTAAGTTGGGGAGGGTGATACTTTAACATAATTGTCGTCTAACAGTTTAATTACTTTTGTGCGTGTTTAATTTATTGGCCTTAGTGTGACTCGTGTGAAAAAAAAAAATTGCATACTTTTGTGGGTTGGATAGTTTTATTGGCAATTATGCAGATATTTTTTAAAAAATGGCCTGATTGTGAATTATGAATAAGTTATGTGCTTGAGTGGAAGTCTTACTTACCTTTGCAGAAAATTGTAACATAAATGCACGTGAATTGAATATGGCATTGGACAAGAATAAGTTGATTCATAAATGAAATAGACTGGATTAACAACCTTAGAAGCTCAATCCAAATAACTTATAACATTACCATACCTTTAAACCAAATTTAAGATGTTTGGGTGGTAGAGCTGTTGTTGGAAAACTTGAAGATAAATGTGAATTCCATGTATGCTAAAATTTATATGGACTGTCTGAGATAAATATGATGAAAATTGGGTAAAAACCTAAGTTAGGGGTAAATTCTCGAGAATGAGTGTTTTATAAGGGGCATTGCACTAATCACTGTCTAAAAGAAAAAATAAATTGTGAAGCTACTTTAAAAGATCCATATGAGGACAATGTTAACAATCTCATTGTGAAACGTCTCTTTGTAGCATTTATGATTCGAGTGATTAAGTTGGTAAGAGTTTAAAACCTGATGCCTTAAAGTCATCTGACTTAGGAGTCATCGGCCTAAAGCTTAAGGGAGAGACGTCCGCATACAGGATCCATAAAAACCTTTGATAAGCCACAAACACTTATTTTAGAGAATTAAACCTTTGATAAGGGGTTAGTAACTTACAGTCTTGAAGGTAATAAAAAATAAGGAGTATCCTCATTTGTTGATATGTGAATTGCAATCAGTAACATCTACCCAAACGAGAGAGGGTAAGGAGTAGTGATTTAATAACTAATCTTAGCTTGTGCCCTCAGGAAAAGAGTGAAAAGAGTTTGAGGGTGTGTGAATCTTACGAATGGAGAAACGATTTCAATTGACTCTAAGGTCAGGAATTGAATCGACTTATGACCGCATGTGCTGTATTTGATTCATCATACACACACATTCTGCATTGGAAATGCAAGAATTTAGCTATTTAAAACTTTGGAGTGGTTCATGAATTCTATATTACATCTTCAATACTGAACCATAAAAACAAGCTATCTAGCCAAATATGCACTTGAATCTTTTAGTAGTGTGTTTTAGTTGTATGTTGTGAATCTTATTTGCATGTTGTTCTGTGTTTGCTCGAGGATAAGCTAAGAATTAAGTTTGGGGGTGTTTGATGAATGTAAATTACTCGTGGAACTAATACCTTTAAAACATAGTTTTCGGCTTGTTCTTGATCACTTTTGAACATTTTGATGTGTTTCTTCATTTTTTTGTAGGTTAGATACAATGAAAAAAATAGCGTATTTTGGAGTTTAGGATAGAGCCACGTGTGATCATAACAGTGGACTTGAAGAGATGGGAAAAAAATAAAGTGAAAAAGAGGCGAAGATGGAGGCAAATAAATAAGGGCAGACACTTGGGGGCTACAACGCCATGGTTGGGCCAAAGGCGACCAAGAAATAAAAAAAAAATGGCAGAAAGCCGGTTGTCACGGAGCCAGCTCCTGGGTGCTGCATCGCCCAGCTTGGGAAAACAAGTAGAAGATAAGGGGCCAATTCTGGGTGCCGCATCCTGATAAGTAGAAATACTTGGCTTTTATAATTTTTTTCAGCTCGACTCAACTTCATTCCGTGTTGATATCTTAAGAGGCTATAAATATAAACTGGAAGATCTAATTCAAGGGAATAAAATAAGGTTAGGAGACAAGGAAAAGAAACAATCATCCAGAGAAAACATGACAATGAATTGGAGAAGAATTGAAGCGGTAAAATAGTTTTTCTTATTCTCTTTTCTTCTTCATGTTCTTTAATTTAGAATTTAATATATTGTTTTTAGTAGTCATGAACTAATTTCAATATCTAGGATATGATGTAACTAAACTTGAGACATGTTTGGATTTTATTATAGTTAATTCATTTGATTTTTTTTGTTAATTTATTTGTGTGAATTCTTGCTCATTGCTTTCAATTATATGATCAATAATTGAATGATTTGATACTTTAAATTTCGGTACGAGAGAGAGAGAGAGAGAGAGAGAGAGAGAGAGAGAGAGAGATCTAAGAAAAACATAACCTAGGAAATTATAGGTTTCGANAAATTATAGGTTTCGAGAGAAAGTATAATTTCTTTGAGGCTTATCTCATTTAAGAATCCAGCGCATTTAATTTCTATAGTGTTAATTCGAAATAGAGATATTGGAACTAAAATATAGAAATAGGTTCTATTTAGCACTCGAGATAGGAAATATAATTTAACCTAAGGTTCTTGCCTAAGAATTCAGGACAATCGATAGAAATAACTAAAGAAGTAAAAAAACATTGTTGATAGTGAGGTGATCAACCCCTAGACTTTCTCACATTGATAATTCTCATATAATTTGTTTTCATTTCATTTAAATTGTTACACATTCGTATTATTTTAGGATAAAAACATTGTCTTGAGATTTGAATTTTCTAGATAAAGTAAAAGTTGAGATAAATATAGTACTTGGTAGGAATTAAATTACAATCCATGTGGGTTCGACACTTTGACTCTACTATTATATTACAAAATTTAACACCATACAATTGCGGTATAAATCACGTTATAGAAAAAGCGTGACACCTTGCCCAAGGCGGAGAAGGTGGCCCTGATGCCATAGGAGGTAGTCTTGCCCGGGACGAAAGGGTGGCTTCGACGACGGAGGAGATGGTAAGCCCCAGGGAGGAGGGGTAGTGGTTCCCTAGGCTGAGTATGTGCTCGGGAGATGGCCAGCCCCAGGGCGGAGAAAAAGAGGATGCTAGTCGTAACGGAGGGTAAGAAGCGTGCTGTTGACGTGCCGGAGGGGGTGATCGGCAACAGGCTGAGATTGCCATCACAGTACGCCATTTCTCCTTTCACGACTGAGGTAAAGAGGAGCACGTTCATTGACGAGACATACACCAATCTCTTTTAGGATGTGGACCTTGCTAGTGGAAGGCATTCGAGACAGAGTGGCAGTGCACGAGTAAGTATTTTATGATTTCAATGAAATAAGCTACGCTAACTCATATATACTTCTTTTCACAAATTTTCTGTTTCTTTTTTCAAAGCTAGCCACATGATAGGTGAAAGGACGATCACTGACGCCTATAAGTGGTTTCACGATGTCACGTCTTTGGGTGCCTAGCTCGCCGACGATGTAAGTGTAATATCGCAATTGTTATTTATTATATATACATTATTTTTGGTTTATTAAATGAATTAACTCTCTTTATTTTGTATTGGCATTTCCTGATGTAGCACATCGACATGGCTATAAATTTATTGCGCGATCAAGCTCGATGATATCCCAGATCATTCGACATTCCTGGCCAAATCAATCGCTCCAACTTATGGGTAACTAGTACATGGTGCCCGAATATTTGCTGAGTGGGTCATAGGGATGTGACCAAGTGTTGGGGAAAATCATGGGAGGGTTTTACACATATACATTCCAATGATAGCAAATTATCACTGTTTTGCTGTGGAGATCGTCTTTCTTGATTCTGCTATGTATGTGTATGACTCCTATCATTCATGTTAACACAAGTCAGCGCGAGCTTCACCTGGAGGTATTGGCTGTGATTGTCCATTTGATGGGTAGATGAGTGGGGGTGATTGTGCAGAACAGAGTAGCCATCATGTGAGACAGTCGAAATTATAAGTACTTATAATTTTTTAAAATTTTAACACTTAGTTTTTCGCTACAAAATACGCTAACACATTATTATTTATTTGCAGGGGTGATTGTGGCATATTTGGAATAAAATATATTGAATTTTTAAGTATAACACACAAGGTTGATGAAATCAATCAATACTGGATACAAAATTGGAGAAATAAGTTGGCATACGATTTGTATGAATTCAATTGTGATTCGTGAATATTGTTTATTTATTTGTCAAATAACTGTAAACATCAAAATTTAATTATTTTATTTATTTGTCAAATAATTTTAAATATTGTAAAATAAATTGTTACTATCGAAATTTAATTGTTTATTTTTTTGTCAAATAATTGTAAATATTATAAACAAATTGTAAATATTGTTCAATTATCAGCGAAATCAATACGCATTGATCTAAATGTCATTGAGGAAAAATTGACTTGTACAAAATTGGTGAGTATGCCCTATTACTCTGTACCTACTACACCTACGTGGTGGAGGAAACTTTCCAATAGATGAGGTTTTAGATGTACGTGGACTTCCAGAACCACGCGGTTCAACTTCAGGTGGCAACAACTATTAAGTGGGAGAATATGGTCGGAAAATTCCCACTCGACTTCATTCGGTATATGAAATATAATCTTAGCGTATGCTAATATCCAATAATCAGCCATGTAATAAGGAGAGCATAATGTTCTCGCTGTAAAGCCTCTAAACATAGCCACCGCGACTCGTACTCACATAGAAAACTCTCTAATTGAAATCGACTACAAGTGCAGGGGTCAAGTCCACCATGTATACCATATTACGTGGACATTTCACGGAGAAGTACAACTCATCCAATGATTCTATATTCAACTTTCTTGCAATCTCTGCAACTTTGAAGAGTTTATCCATTTGACCTGGGGTTAGCACGTTCGTGCAACTCTTTAATACCCACATCAGTCGTGAAACCACTGCTATAGCTTTCTACGAATGTTCTCAATCATTGTGAGGATATGTAACTCTCGACCCTTTTTGAACAATGCATTGAGAGACTCTGCATTGTTTGATGTATCATGTTGTATCGATGTCCTGAAAAATGTGATCTCGGCTAATGTTCAATTCCCATTTTTGTTAGATACTCCCACGTTGGAAATGACTTACTCCCTATTTTCGCCATGAATTTATTGCACTTTTCGACAATATAAGCTTCAGTTGCTCTCCTAAACAATTAAACGATGCCTTTGTCCCGATACTTAGTTTTCAGGTTGCTTTGTATATGGTAAATGCAACACCTATGATGTGTATTGGGAAAAATTTCAGCCATACCATTTATTATAGATGATCCCCAATTAGTTTTAAAGGTAACGTCCTCGACTTTCTCAATTACTTCCCTTAGGTTTGTGAAGAACCAACGCATTGGCGATCATTCTCGCTATTGATTATGCCGAATACAAAAAGGTAAATTTGGATGTTGGCATCTTGACACGCAACAATTATTACCTTGCCTCTGTATCTAGCTTTCAGAATTGCACCTTGATTAGAATTAGGGGTTGAATCACATTTCAAAATCTCCAAATACACTTTCCAAGAGCCATGAAGAAAAACTTAAAGCAATTCTAGCCCTCCGTCTCAATAAAAAATGTAGAGCCAGGATTAGTTGTACCCATGTTATGGCAATACCTGGCCAATTTAGTATAGCTCTCCTCGGTCGAGCCCATTAAGTCCTCAAACACACATTCTTTGACCTTCTAAACCTTCGGTAGCTCATGACCACTCCGTACTCTCGACGAACGTCATTAATGATGTCTGAAGGTCTATAGATCGTCAGTAGGTTCTGATACTTCAGCATTATCTATCGACCAATAAACTATGCACATGCTTGCCTATGATCACTTTGACGAATTCCCACTTCGCAAGTATGTTTCCGTGTATACTAGTGAACTATAAAAAATTCATTCATGTCCATCTTCGTCGCTCGTAAGAGCCAACGACAACTGTCGTCAATGCAGACAATAGTCAGCAATGACTTGTTTGATTTCTTCACTTTGAACTTAAAGTTTTATTTCAGTGCAATTCGATGCATAGCTTGTTACAAATCTTTCTTTGTTTTAAATAGTTGCTCGATATACAAATCCTCATCACCAGGAACCACTCGCGAAGAATTAGATGACGGTCCACTCGATCCAGCCTCTACGCTCTCGCCCTACTCATGTCCTTGATGGGATAAAGCAATCAAAACATCATTTGTAAATTCATTATCATTCTCGTTGTCGTGAATTACTGACGAAATTTTGTGTGTAATAGCGAGATTACGATGATGATCAACTCTCTCGGGAATAACCACACCATCATCTCGAACTATCTCCACTATGTCCCAAAAATCATTAGCATTGTGATCTACTCTATCTAAATCTTCGGATTCACCTTCGGCAACATTCTTCTTCACTAAAGTCACACAAAGAGGAGCACATGTTGTTCAATTCAAATAGGTAATTCACTTCAGCATCAGAAGCAACCTTCATAGGTGAAATCGTAATGGACGAATGCTTGTTTAATTTAAATTTCAATTCTATATTGTAGTGAGAGAGATAAACTTTGAGATTGTTTGCCAAATCATGGTACATTTTCGCATATGATGTGTTCGATGTTATGAAAATACAAATACCATCATGTATATCACTTGACAATTTTCATACCCATTGATCCTTTTCATTTAATTCGAATTCATTAAAATAACAAACTGGAACCATAACCATATTGGCATGATGAAACATAATTTTTAAATATATATAAAAAAAAATAGTTGAAAAATCAACCCAACCATCGACTGTTATGATTTTTTTTTTTTAAAAAGCTTAACGACCGGATGTAACAGCCGACTGTTAACAACATGACGATTGTTACGACGACCATGATATGCAGATGAATTTTTTTCTTGTTTATGCTTAAACAAATTATAGATCTATTAATTTTTTTCTTTTATCTACGTGTTAATCTATATGGAAATAAGATTTATCGATTAAAAACTTATACTAATTTAGTGAAAACGAAATTAAACATACTGTACTTACCGATTCGAAATGATAGACGTAAATATAAAAAAAAAAATCTTGTTGAGTGTTTGATCAATTTATGAGATTTTGAGGTTGAAGCAGATGGAAAATGAGAGAGTTTTAAATTGTGTTGAAATAAACAGATAAGAAAGGTTAGCTGATTTTGAAAATTTAAGTGGAGAGTGTTTGATTTTTACTTGTTAACTAAAATGATAATATTGTCTTTTAGTTAAAAATTATTTTTTGTAACTGTATTGTTTACTTTGTTATTTTACAATTCAAAATGTCATTTTCTTCTCCGTAACTAATCAAGAAATTGAAAGGAGGAGCCAGTAGCATCTTTTTATTCATTTTAATTAGCGAATGGTAATCTTCGTCACATTCAGAACAAGTGAAGGCTCATAATAATTTGTAAGAAATTGAAAGGAGGAGCCAGTAGCATCTTTTTATTCATTTCAATTAGCGAATGGTAATTTTCGTCACATTCAGAACAAGTGAAGGCTCATAATAATTTGTAAAAATATGCTATTGTTGAAAATTTAAAGTAAAAAAATAGAGATTTGATCGTGCCATTTTTAAAAGTACCTAATGTGGCAAGGCGTCACACTATCACCTCCCCACAGTCCCTAAATCCTCCACCGACCCCAGTGGCAAGTCCGTAAATCCTTTTGGCGCCACACTATATAAATCTCATTCCCACCCTACGCCAATTTACAATTGATTCTTTCGCAATGGCGGATGGTCACCTGTTCAACAGTATCTCTCTAGGAGGCCGCGGAGGCACCGTTAGTGCTTTCTACTTTTCCCATCTCCTAGATACTGCATTTTCTCCATTAATTCGTATATCAATTACTTTTGCTGCTGCTGATTTTCTTTTTTATTTTGCTTGATTTTATCTGCTTTTGTATTCGAAACCCTAACCCTAATCATTACTATGTTTCAGCTGAATTAATTATTTTTGTTTTCTTAATTCCGGTTTTATTCTCGATTTGGGGAAGCGTATCGGGTTTCAAATTTTTCTCTGATTTGTGAATTTTTTTTTTTGTTAAAAAATGTAACATTTTTGAGAATACTTAGAATAATAGAAGAATTTGAACTGCAAGCGGAACATAATTTTTCAGCAGAAATGAGGTTTCTAGATTCATTTGAATATCAAAAAAATTTCCAGCTTATTTTCTTTTTCATTTCTTTTGATTTTGCTTTCATAGTTTCGAAACCCTAACCATAGATATTACCTGGTTTTATCGAAAGTAATTTATTTTTAATTCATGTCAGCCTTTATTCTAATGTTTATCTAGGTTTTTGGTGTTGACTATTTTTCTTAAATTTCATTTTCAACTCTGCTTTTCAATAAGGATGTTCTAGATGTTTTACAAATTTTCTTGACTTAGGGAAGTTTATCAGGTTTCTATTTTTCTTTGATTTGTGGATTGGTAGATTGTGGCGATAGAAATTGAGAATTGTATGAATAATAGAAGAATTCAAACTGCAAGAGGAACTCAAATGTTTAGCAAAAATTTCCAGAATTTCAAATCATTTTCTTTTGGGCTGCTGAGATGAGGTTTAGAGATTAACAGATTATCGCTAGAAGGTAAAGCTGAGAATGAATAGAGAAAGGGTTTCCCACTAGATTTCAGTACCTCTTTTCAGTTAGGGGCTTAATTTATGAAAATTCTTGAGTCCTCGAACCTTAGATTTTCTCTGATTCTTATGAACATAAAAGTCTTTACTTTATTCATTTTCTTTATTTTCAAAAAATTGAATTTGGAGATGTGTATATGTTGATAAATGCAGAACCCAGGGCAACTTAGAGTTCATTCAGGGGGTATAGTATGGAAGAAACAAGGGGGTGGTAAGGCTGTGGAAGTTGATAAATCTGATCTAGTTGGCCTTACATGGATGAAAGTCCCCAGATCTAATCAGCTTGGTGTGCGGACCAGGGATGGTCTTTATTACAAATTCACTGGTTTCCGGGACCAGGTGACAACATCCTTCTCTCTTCCCTTATCATTTATTGTATTCTTTTCCGTTTGAAGAATCTACAAGTATCATTTACGCAAAAATTACAGTTTTATTGAACTTCCTAGAAGTAAATAAATTGTTTGGCCAAGAAACAGTACAATTTTATAACAAATCTGACCACTGCTCGTGGTTTTCAATCATATCTTTATTATTCGCTCAAGTGAAAGAGCCTCCATGAGAAGAAATATTGCCAACTGTAACAGTACAATTTGATTCAGTATACACAAATACTCTCAGGCACTATTTTGACCTTTTTGTTGTAGTCAGCTTCGGATGTTTTTCAATTTAGACTTCCAAAATGCCATTCATATTTTTTTCCCCTTGCCGAGCAGGACGTTTCCAGCCTGACTACATTTTTCCAGACCAGTTGTGGGATAGTACCAGAGGAGAAGCAGCTCTCTGTTAGTGGGAAAAACTGGGGAGAAGTCGATTTAAATGGTTTGTGGATTCCTCTCATAGAGGATTTCTTTTGTTTTCCCTAATTTTTCCAATCTGTCTGTGTCCTCAAGTTCATTATTTTTTCTAGTGAAATAGTTATTTGATGGTTGTCTATTACACACCTGAATAACTTCTCGATTTATCAGCAATTTTTGTTTGTGTTCTTGTAAACTCAAATATATATCACTCAAGCACGTGCGCCCAAGTTTTTTATTTTTTCATGGGACATCTGGCTATAGTTCATGTTTTTTTCTTTTTATTTGTTCTGTTGGAGTTGATTTTGAACCTTGTATCCATTTATATGTTTTCAACATATGAATAGTCTATTGAAATATGCCAACTTATTTCTTCAGGAAACATGCTTACGTTTCTTGTTGGTTCTAAGCAAGCATTTGAGATATCTCTGGCGGATGTTGCACAAACACAACTTCAAGGAAAAAATGATGTCATGTTGGAATTCCACGTAGATGATACAACAGGGGCCAATGAGGTTATATGCTTTATGTTTGTTATGTCATTCTTCGTTGATGTCTGTATAAAGTTCACCCATTGATCCTTATATTTGACATAGTTTTGAGGCTGACTATATGCAGCTTCTGTTGTTTCTTAATAAAAAAATTCACTTGACCTTCTGTTGTCTACAGAAAGACTCATTAATGGAGATAAGTTTTCATGTTCCCAATTCAAACACTCAATTTCTTGGTGATGAAAATCGTCCTGCTGCTCAGGTATCTCTTTTTTACTTGACCTGGATTTCTTGGTGGGAACTGTGAAAATCTTTTGGGGGTAATATGTCCACCACTTTCTGTGAAGGTCTTCCGAGATAAGATAGTGTCAATGGCAGATGTTGGGGCTGGAGGTGAGGAAGCTGTTGTCAATTTTGATGGAATTGCTATACTTACTCCTAGGTGGGTCACCAAATCCTGTCATTATATCTTAAAAACCAAGTCAGTCACTTGAATTATATTAAAATGCTTCACATAATTTCTTTCCTACAGGGGTCGCTACAGTGTTGAACTTCATCTTTCATTTTTGCGTCTCCAAGGGCAAGCAAATGACTTCAAAATTCAGTTCAGCAGCGTTGTTCGTCTTTTTTGTTTGCCCAAGGTTCTACTAATTTTGTTCTCCCTTGAGCCTTCCTTGAGTATTACAAATACGTGGATAACTTGGTTTTTACGTCATCTGTTTTTGGTTTCTGTAAATAAATCAGTCATTTGCAATTATTTGTATGGAGGTACACCTAATTTATTCCCTATGATTAATATGTAATTATCTTTGCTTGTGCAGTCTAACCAACCGCATACTTTCGTTGTTGTTACTCTTGACCCACCAATTCGGAAGGGTCAGACGTTGTATCCACATATTGTGATGCAGGTATTAATGGCTGTCAAAAGTTTTTGGACATCAACTGTCACTTTTTTTAGGATGCAATATCACTATTTACTGACATGTTTTTCACACACGTTTTTGCAGTTTGAAACTGATGCTGTGGTAGACACAAGCATATCAATGAGTGAAGATCTTTACAATACCAAGTATAAGGACAAGCTTGATCTGACATATAAAGTAATTGTCTGCTAACTTTCTCTAATACTAAATGGTGGCTGTATTATATAGTTTTCTAGTACTTTCAATTAAAGTCAGGGTTCTTAGTTTATTAGAAACATTAATGGGAATTACTTTGAAAATCAGGGGCTCATTCACGAGGTATTTATTTCAATTCTACGTGGATTATCTGGTGCCAAAGTAACTAGACCAGGAAAGTTCCGCAGTAGTCAGGACGGGTATGCTGTGAAATCATCGTTGAAAGCTGAAGATGGAGTCCTTTATCCACTTGAAAAGAGCTTTTTCTTTTTACCCAAACCACCTACCCTTATTCTTCATGAGGAGGTAAAGTTTCCACCCGATAATTGATTTTGGTATTATTAAATTCTGATTTCATATTGTACCATGTGCGTATATTAAAAACAGTGCCTGAGATACATATTCTCTTTGTTTCTACTTTAGATTGACTATGTGGAGTTTGAGAGGCATGCTGCTGGAGGATCAAATATGCATTACTTCGATCTTCTGATCAGACTTAAGACTGAACAGGAGCACTTTTTCCGGAACATTCAGAGAAACGAGTATCATAATCTTTTTGACTTCATCAAGTCAGTACCCGCTTCTTGCCTGCTCTTGCCTTTTCTTTCTTTTTCTGAGAAAGATTAAATTTCCTCTCTGGAGCATAAATTTGATGGTATTGACTGGTTCTTACAGTTCAAAAGGTCTGAAAATCATGAATTTGGGAGGTGTTCAGACTGGGGTTGTGGCTGTTCTACAAACTGAGGATGACGATCCTGTTGACCCACATCTTGAGCGGATTAAGAATGAAGCTGGTGGGGATGAGAGTGATGAGGAGGTATTGTTTATAGTATTTTCTCCATAGGATTGCTCCTCTCTTTTATTCACTTTAATTTTATAATTCACAAATTGTTACATGTTATCTGATTGTATACATAATGCGTTTACGGGGCATCTTTTGAATGGAAACGTTGCAGGATGAGGATTTTGTTATTGACAGAGATGATGGGGGATCCCCTACTGATGACTCTGGGGAAGGAGAATCCGATGCCAGTGAAAGTGGAAATGAGGAAGAGGTAAAATAAACACTCCCTCACTTCTTTAAACCCAGAAAAAAAAAAAAAAGATAAAAAAGGCGGCCTAACTTTTGATTCCTATTTCACTAAACCCACATGAATGGATGGTGAATTTAGGTACCTGCCAAAAAGAAATCCAAGAAAGAACCTTCAGCTCCCAAAGCATCTTCAAGCAAGAAGAAAGGTAAAGAGGGTGACGAGGACGGATCAAAGAAGAAGAAACAGAAGAAGAAAAAGGATCCAAATGCTCCAAAACGGGCAATCACTGCTTTTATGTTCTTTTCGCAGGCTGAAAGAGAGGTTTGTATTTTCTAACACGTTAACTCTACATATAACTGATGTTAGATTCCCCAATACCTTATATTCTTCATAATTTTATACTCATTTTTGTTTGCATTATTTTTCCATGCGAAATGTCCATGCCTTGGTTTTGACTGTCCTGACCTGAATGGCTAAATCCAATCGTTATCCGGTTTTGATGCAGAGTGTTAAGAAGAGCAATCCTGGAATTTCATTCACAGACATGGGAAAAGTTCTTGGAGAGAGATGGAACAAGATGACAGGTTGGTATAATTTGAATATGCATTTAATAGTACAATGGCTTAGCTCTGACATTGCCTGAATTGATTTTACAGCTGAGGAGAAAGCACCATACGAAGCAAAAGCTCGGGCAGACAAGAAACGCTACACTGACCAGATCAGTGACTACAAGAATCCACAGACCATAAATGTAGATTCAGAAGATGGTTCTGACAGTTCTTAGGTTTGAAGCTCGTTTTATCAGCCAGAATGCTTACTTATAGTAGATAGCTCAGAACCTGAAATCATACTCTGCGTGTATGGTTTTGTAACAATATATATTTGAATCTATGAAAATTTGTTTTACCAAGTTGCTTGACGCATGATGTGGTTTTTATTAAATGGCTTGAAGCTTTACGATCGCCCTTTTATCAAGGCTTCTGCCTCGACTATTGAAGCTACGTGTTGATGTGCTCAGGGAAACTGCCATTATCGACCTTGATCTGGGCACCGTGTGAGCCATTTAAACATTGATGATGATTTCAAGTTTTTTTCAATAGTTGGAGGGAAGAATGTATCAATTATTACCTCAAAGAGGAGTATACTTTTGGGGGATTTGGGGTTGATCCAAGCAGTAGGTGTGCTTCGTTAGAAGCTGCCATCAAGAGTGAACATGGCCTGTAATGCATGTTTGAAGCAGAAAGATTGGTATATTTCGCATGTCGTATTAAACTGGATAAGGATCTTATCTAGTGTTTGATTAAATAATCAAGGATATTTATTATAATCAATCGCCGAATATTAATATTCACCATTTTAAGGAATGAGATTAGTTGAGTTGAAACATGTAAATTGCCTTACAGATAATCACTTGTAAGAAATGACCTTTCATCCCTACTGGGGTTACAACCCCAGTTTAGGTGGCTCTAAATAATAAATTAAATGAAAGGTGAAATTAAATTATTTATTTAATTTCACTAGCATTTTTGTTACAATGAGATTCACTTATAAGCAAAAAAACAATTCAAATACAAGTAAAAAAAATTCATTTATATAAAAAAACTTGAGTAGTAGTAGTAATAACAACAACAATAATAATAAATTGATCAAGTAGTATACTTATGAATAAAAATTTACCTATAAAAACTATGTAGAAAAATAACATAAAAATTTACCTATAAAAACTATGTAGAAAAATAACAACTTTTAAATAAAAAAATCACTTAAAATGAGAATATACTAGTAAGCAAAAAATTTACTTATAACTAAAAAAATCCACTTATAAATAATAAATCAAATTGTGAGTAAATTTCTTATAAGTAGGAAAAAATTATTCATAAATAAAAATATTGTAACAAACAATTTTATTTTATGGTACTTGTACGTTTCTCTATTACAAACCCTATAGTAGATAATTTTGTAATCTTATCCCTCATAATTCCATCTCCTTAATTCTATTAAGACATGCACTTGTCGTTGTTTTGAAATCAGGGGCGGACTCATCACCTGGCCAACTCCCGGGGCCGCCCGTGCTGGGTTGGTTGGAAATTCTTCAAAGTTTCAGAGTTCAGTCATCATTCATCAGTGTCCGCCGGGAAGGAAGCAGAACAGGAGGAAGAAGGCTAATTCTGGGCTGGGCTCGAGAAACATTTCTGAATTTTTGGGTTGATTTTAAAAAAATAAAAGGCCC
>CAIGRQ010068417.1:0-10533 GCA_903798375.1 Fraxinus sp. D2006-0159 | reverse complement strand
GCACTATAGAGTTTAAGCCCTTGTTTGATTCTCATTATTTTCAAAATACATTTTTCTTTCTTCTTTTCAACCACACATTCTTCAATAAAATAATATTACACACAAACCCAAAATTTTTTCTTATTTTTTTAACCACACATTCTCTATCAATCACTATTCAAAAATACATTTTTTGCCAAATAATGAGGCTCAAACAATGCCTAAATTTGTCTCATTTGAATAGAAAAATTCTAGATGATTTATTAAATTAAATATTAATTATGTTTTCTAAAGTAAGCATCCAATTTGAAAATAAATAACTAATAAAATACTAGAAAATCTATTAAATAGAACACTTTCCTGAAGTATTAATTTCGGAAAGTAAATTAAATAATATCTCTATTAGGATTTTCATAAAACAGAAGTTAAAATGTTGTTCATTATTTTGTCCAATACTATGTACCACCAAGCATTGTCCTCTTAACATCACATAGTTCTCCAAAATTGTTGATATTTCACAAATCATAATCTTATTATTAAATATTAATAACCATTGTTTGTTTTATCTCTTTCAGCTACTTACCAGAGGAGATGAGGAATCCTACTACCTTTAAATGTGAGTTGTTTTTCTATGACCCGTTTAAGTTTAGGTATGCTAGAACGTGTGCTGTTTCTCCAGGATTTAAATAATTTGTTAAAACACAGATTTTCCATTTCATGCCTTTGGCAAAGGTAAGTTTCCTGGTGAAATGTTTACTTGCGAAGGCTTGTATTCATAGCCGATTCAAATTCATTAAAGTTTTAAATTTATACATTATATCATTATTTTTGTACTTTAAAATATAAAACACGACACGTCATGTCGAACACTCAATCAAACAATGCCCCTAAAATATCCCTCAAGCATTAGAAATTTGAAAAATATATTAAAAAAATAAGGCATGGCATGTGGCTTGGCAGCAATGTCGTGGAGTGTTCGAGTTCCAGTATTCGATAAAACACGTGTTGGACATGGATACACTATCCTAGTTGGAGTGTTCTTGTATCATAAATGTTGGCTATTCCCATCTTTCAAAATTTGAATTATGACCTTATAATCACAAAGCTTTGCCCCTCTAAATTTTGCTAAAACTTTTCTTTATTGTCCGTTGAAATGTTTTAGTATAATTTGAATCCTAACTGCATTTATGTTAGCTGTATTAGATCACACTGAACACTCACAAACACGTGTTGAGAATTTTTTGTCAGCTACTTTAAATTTATGTATTGTCTAATCCACTTAACTAAAATGCAATAATGTAAAATCTCGTATGTCAATTCTAAATGACTTGGATATGATGCTACAGGGATGCTACAAAATCCACAGTATCGTCAACAATTGCAGGACATGCTGTAAGTATATCTTCTAAGCTCTGTCTGTATAAAATATTCCACCATGCATGTTACACAAAAATATTTAGCTTTCATATATATGAAGGCGTTAATATTTGTATTAATTGATTTGACGGTAATTGATATCCCTTTCGGTTAAATATTCACAGAAGCAACATGGGAGGTAGCCCAGAATGGGACAACCGCATGATGGACTCGTTGAAAAGTTTTGATCTTAGCAGTCCCGAGATTAAGCAACAGTTTGGTGAGTTCTACACGCTGATTATTTTGCTGCATATGCCTGTTGGTACATACTATTTCAGAAGATTGAATAGGATTAAATATAAAATAAGTTAAAAACCCATCTGTTCAGTTTCCACTTGTTTACAGTAGCAAACGTGCAGCACTTATTGTTTCTCGCCTGATATATCTTGCAGATCAAATAGGTCTTACGCCTGAGGAAGTCATATCTAAAATCATGGCAAATCCCGATGTTGCTATGGCATTCCAAAATCCTCGAGTTCAAGCAGCTATTATGGATGTAAGTAGCTTCTTTTCCTTTCATCTTCCATTAAAAAATTCCTTTTCTTCTGGGGTTTCCCTACTTGGTTTCTAATTCCTTCCAAGATTTTACTATCAAATCAAAGAAAAAAAATATCTTGTTTTGTACTATTTACCTTAATGAACTTCGGGATGGTTGTTTCTTTTTGCAGTGCTCTCAGAATCCTCTGAGTATCACCAAGTATCAAAATGACAAAGAGGTAAGTTGAAATTTGGTATGAATCTTTGCATAGTTCAATCCAATCGAACACGAATCTCTCATTTGTTTCACTTCGCATTAAGACTTGCTGTTTCTGCTACTGCACTTAATTTTTCATGTTGGCACTAAGGCAAATGTTACTCGATGCTCATCTCAGGTTATGGACGTTTTCAATAAAATATCGGAACTTTTCCCCGGGGCAACGGGTTCTTGACTGGTCCTACCACGAAATCAAGTTAAAGGGAGTATACCTGCTCCTTTTTTGGCCTGCACAGATATCAAAAGTTTAGAGCACCTGTAAGCATGTTTCTGCTTCACGATGCCCTCATATATGAAGATGTGTTGGCATCATTTTCCTTTCTGGCCTTTGTAAATTTAACGTTAACCTCGACTCAATATTGTGGTTATTTTACAAGTACATTCTCGTCCAGCGATAGATCTTCCAAGCTGTTCACCTGCTGTAGTAAATTTTGTGGTTTTCTATTTTGATTCGTTTGCTAGCTAACGGTAGAAATTATATACACTTCTCTCTAATCATCCCATCTTTGTCTTGGCCTCTCTCTTTTGAATGTATTCCTATTTGCATTTTTAACCTTTAGTAGCACGCTCAACGCCAGACAAGCCTGAAGAATGGTGAAATTCGATCTGCATCCCGTAGATCTTGTCCCGGAGTTGAAAGGAATTCTTGATTCTAGTACAATGCTTATCTGATATTACTGATTCTTGTATAATCGGATGGCTAGAATTAGAGGATGATAAACACACATCAATCTCAGGTTGGGTCGACTTTTCTGAATATAGAAATATCTTAAAGCTTTACTCATTGGATATTTCTGTGTTGTAGTTTACTGTATATGGACATAGTTTCCTTGGTGTATGAAAATGGAGTGCCGTTATAGGAAAAATCAAGGAGGAGAAATAAATTTGAGAAAATAAAATGCACGTTTTCGGCTAGTTTCCCCTGAAGAGACTGATGAGTTACCCATAACCCATATATAATATATGGGCAATCTTGCATTCCCAAATCCCAATAAAGAGGGAGAAACTTAAGGAATGTTTGGCTAAGCATGAAGTGGTTTCTTATAAGTGATAAGTAAGTTTTAAAATAAATAATGTCAAAAGTTGGAAATTAGTATTTTTTTTTTTTTTTCTATTGATGGTGAGATGAAAGTTATTTTCGAAGTAAATTTTTTTTTTTAACAGAGAAAAAGGCAATGTATTCTTGAAAACTGGGAAAATTAAAGAATTTTTAACCTTATTTTATGGAATAAATTGTCTCGATAATTATTGAACTTGTGTTTGTGTTTTCGACTGTTAACTGGAATTTTAGAAGCTGAGTTTTAGCCACTAAACTTGTCAAAATGTTAGATATTACTCACTGACATGACATTCATTACTAAACTCTAATAGAATTGGTTATATGGCTGACGGAATGGATTGGTGGTGTAACTCACGGCACATCAAATTGCCATGTAAGGAAAGACCTTTTTGATTGTTCGCTGTACTTTGAAAAACGTCCTTAATTGTTCAATATACTTCTAAAGATATCTTTGATTGTTTATTACTCACGGCACATCAAATTGCCATGTAAGGAAAGACGTTTTTGATTGTTCACTGTACTTTGAAAAACGTCCTTAATTGTTCAATATACTTCTTAAGATATCTTTGATTGTTTATTATATTTTAAAAATATCTTTGATTGCTCAGTATACTTTAAGGCGGTCGAGTTTTGGCCACTAAACTTGTAGAACTGACGTTGACGTGTCCTATATATTTAAGAATGCTTTCGAAGTATTATTTTCGCACAACAAAATAATTTTGCAACATGTTACAAGGGAATGTTTCAAGGCGTTTTGCATTATACTTGAGTTTTGTTGGAGTCCTTTCATATTTGATATATAATTTACATTTATCGACAATTTTGACGATTAATTTAACAAAAATATATATGATGTTCACCGAAAAAATTCATAACCTACATTAACAACAAAAGACGTACACTAAAAACCATCAAATATTTTTGTGCAACAAAAAACATACGCCAAAAACATCCAATATTTTCTCGATCTTCAGTACGCCAAAAACCATTCAAAAACAACCAATATTTTCTGGTGCATGTTTTTGGATGGTTTTTGGTGCATGTCTTTTGTAATTAATGTAGACTATGAATTTCTTTGATGAATGTCATACATATTTTTGTTAAAATTAGTCATCGAAATCGTCAATATTTTATTGTCGTTAATGTAAATTATAGATTAAATATGAAAAGAATAGCAACAAAACTCAAGTCTACTTTAAAATAACTTGAAGCATTTCCCAGTAACATGTTGCAAAATTATTTTGTAATGTAAAACTGAAACTTGGAGTAGCATTCCTAAATTTTCTGGATAGACCGATGTCGATTTTACAAGTTTAGTGGCCAAAATTCTATCACCTTAAAGTATAGTGAATAATCAAAGATTTTTTTAACAGTATATTGAACAATCAAGATGTCTTTAAAATTATAAAATTATAGCGAACAATCAAAGACATCTTCCAAAGTGCATTGAGTGATCAAAAACATCTTTTCTTACGTGGCAATTTGGTGTGCCATGTGTTACATCACTTG
Source organism: Fraxinus sp. D2006-0159 (assembly GCA_903798375.1). NCBI lineage: Eukaryota > Viridiplantae > Streptophyta > Magnoliopsida > Lamiales > Oleaceae > Fraxinus > Fraxinus sp. D2006-0159. Next base: position 5,815 of record CAIGRQ010068417.1, on the reverse strand, counting down.
TGCAATCCGTCTGACATATCTCCAATTATGTTAGAGTTTAGTAATAAAAGTCATGTTGTGAGTAACGTCCAATATTTTGATAAGTTTAGTGATCAAAACTCGATATTTGAAATTTTAATGAGCAGTCGAAGACACAACATAAATTCAATGATTGATTATTTGGACAATTAACTCTATTTTCTACTTAGAAGATACATAAAGTAATTGAAATGTGCTCTAATTGTTTTTTTTTTTTGAAAAATAATATTGTATTTAAATTGATTTAAACATACTTCTTATAAAAAGTAGTCAAGTTCTTTTTTCCCCCCCTCTTTATATCGGTTAATAGTAGAATTCAAAAATATGCGCATATGAGAATGCTCGGGACATTTTTAAAATGTCCTACATATGGGATATGCGCGTGATAATGCGATCAACCTATTTCGTTGACCGCATATCCGCGCTTAAAGGTCAAAATGTGTGTGCATGTGTTAAAAATTGTGTCCAAATTAACCCCTTAATTTTGGATCCTTTTGAAAAAAACATTATAAACATGAACTAAAATATAAATACTACAATTTCAACAATATAACCATAAGAAATTCAGTCTAAACAGTAGGTTGCAAAAAGAGGCGATCTACCGGCAAGAAATCCGAAAACTAAACCCTTCAAATCAAGCAAAATAGGAATCATAAGAGGAAACATTGCACAAATCAAGTTCAAACAAGATCAATGGCTACTTTAACTACATTTTCTTCAAAGTTTTCTTTTCCAAATTTTAAATAAATTTTCTTCAAAGTTTTCTTCTCCAAATTTACATGTTCGTAAATTTTTTACTTTTGATTCAATTACTTTATATGTTGTTCGATTATTGAGTAATAAATTATATATTTTATGATTAATCAAGAAAAAAAGAAGCAATTATAAGCTAATGTTTAATGTTAATCACTGATTAATGTCCTTATTTAACTGTGGAAATCATGGAACGTTCCACATTAATTTTTATATTGTAGAGGTTTTTTTTGTTCTAATAGATACGAAATTTCATCTTTGAATTAATAATTTTGAGTTAATATATATTAAAATTCAAATTTGTATGGATTTGATTGTTAGTATAAATGAAAAATCTTTGGATAAATTCAAATAATGCATGCAAGGTGTTTATGACATATCTGTCACTTTTTTTGAAAAATGTCACATTCTATTTTTTTTTTTTTTTTAATTCTTTTGGATCAAATATATGCATACATATACATATGTGTTTGCCAAAATTTAAATATTAATATGAGTTCAAATCTTGCTTTACATTAAAAAGTTCAACCATGCTACTTGTATCAAAAAGTTTGACAATTTTTTTGACAAAACACCACATGGCGACGGGCCGCCATGTGGCGTTTTGTCAACAAAGTTGTCAAAATTTTCGGTACAAGTAGAATAATTCTAAAAAGTCATATGATGTAACACGTCATTTGTATTTTTTCATATGAATTTAGATGCTTAAACTTTAAAGTGATATTTTCTGTCACTTTTTGTCTTAAAAAGTTACAGTTTATCTCATTTGAATTCTTTAGGATCAATTAAAGAGATGCATACAATTGTATTTGTAAAAATTAAAATATGTATACGAAGTCAACATTTGCTTTATATTAGAAAGTGATATGATGTTATTATTTGTATTTTTGTATATGAATTAATGTGGTGGAATTTAAAAGTGAGATACTATACCAATTTTATTATAAAAAAAGTCTCATACTATTTCATTTGTATTCTTTTTGCAGATATAGATTGAATTTACGTCTTCATCTATTATGGAGTCAAATGAAAACAAGATAACGAATATAAAAGTGACAAAATAACTGAAACTGTTATCACAATAGAATGCACAAATAACAATCTCTGTTAAAATGTAAACGTCATTTTTTTTTAAGAAGTCAAGTTTTGACACTGTAAAGAGGAGACTAAGTTGTCATTATTATCATTGATATGCAATTCCATCAATAAAATAAATGGTACCTATAAGCTAAATTTAACAACAATTTTATGAAATTCAAAGTGTAAAGAAATGATCTAACAATGTCACTTTTTTGAAAGAGTCAATGTATATCACTACTAAAAAGTATCATGTCATTTTTATTAAAAAAAAAATAGTGACATCATGTCCCTTCAAACTAATATTTCTTTAATATGATTAACTCTTAATCCTATATAAAGATAAAAGAAAGACTATTGAATTAAAAGTGACAAGAAATTCACAAAAGTGACCATCTCAAAAAAGTAACAAAATCAATTCGGGCATAATTAAACATAAATTTGTAGTACTAATCAGCTTAGAGAGTACTAATCTAATATTTTATTTTTAAGGGTAGTGGCCTAATTTCGCCCTTTTTTATAACTTAAAAAAAAAAATGCAAATTGAGTCCAACAAACATCAAAATAGGCTTGAATGCGATTCGATTTGTGCAATATTTTCAACTCAAACTATTTCACACAGTTTAAAATTTTTCCAAACCAAAATTTTATTTTTCGAACCAAACCAAAACAAACCATTATTTGAGGTTTGGATCTGTTTTAATATGCGGTTTATCTATGAAATTATAGTAATATATATAAAAGTACATATAAGCTTAAACGAATATTAATAATGTTAAATTACATTTATATTTTTCCAAAATTCGAAATACAAACAAAAAGGCTTTGAACATGATTCGTGTCTTAGTTTTGTTGAATTATGATTTAGATTGTCGAAAATATATGCTTGTTTTTCTCATTTCCTATGACTTGAGGGGTAATTTTAGTTTAGTTTATATATCGGGTCAAGACGTGTGTAGTGAACTTTTAAAACCAATGGGCTGGTTGATTTGTATCGTTAAATTGGTTTTTTTTTTTTTTTTAAAAAAAAGTGAAAATCGTAAAATTTATAATTTGATAAAATTAAATTTTTAACTAAGAAATAATAATAAAAAAAGTTCAGTTTGGTTTTGTGCAATTTTTTAAAATCAAAATCTAAACCAAATCATTTTGAAATAGTTTTATTCAGTTTGAGGGAAACAAAGGCAAGTCTACATAGACCCAAACAAGTGGTTTCAAACTAATGGGTTCGAATTGATTTGCGATTCCACAATTTTTTTTTTTGTGAAGCCCTACATCAAATTAGCTCAAATCATCTAAAGTCATGAATTATATAAAGCAATTTGTAGGTTTTGACATTTACAAAAATAAAAAATCAAAACAATTTTTCGTACAATTGTAAACTATCTACGCCAAGACAGAGCCTCCTTCTTCTTCGGTTTTCATCAAGTTTCATTGCCCTAGTCGATATTCATGTCTAATCTAATTGTAGAATTGATTGCCAAGTAATTGTCATATTTATGATTTTGAGCATTATTTATTTTTTATTTTTTGAAAATTGAAGAATATGATAAAGTTCAAATAATGCATTATTTTTAAACAAAAAAAAAAATTGTATTTCTAATCAGCTTTAATGGTACTAATTTAATATTTTATTTTTTTAGGGAAGTGGCCTAATTTCCCCTCTTTATAACTTTAAAAAAAAAAAAAAAAAACGAAATGAGCCCAACAAACATCAAATTAAGCGTGAACACAGTTCGATTTGGGCTATCTTTTCAACTCAAACCATTTCACCTGGTTTGGAATTTTTCCAAACCAAATCATTTTATTTTTCGGACCAAACCAAACCAAACCATTATTTGTGGTTTGGTTCAGTTTTATTCTACAGTTTATCTATCGAAATTATATTTAAAACTAACATATAAGTTTAAACGAGAATTAATAATGTTAAATGTTAAATTACATTAATATTTTTTTGAAATTCGAAATACAAATAAAAAGGCTTTGAACATGATTTGCTGTCATAATTTTGTTGAATTATGATGCGGATTGTTGAAAATATATGCTTGTTTTCTTCATTTCCTATGATTTGTGTGTAATTTTAGTTTAGTTAAGATAACGAGTCAAGATGTGTAGTAAACTTGTAAAACCAATGAGCTGGTTGTAATTTGTATTGCTAAATTGTTTTTTTAAGTGAAAACTATAAATTTATGATTTGATAAAATTAAGATTTTAATTAAAAAATAAAAAAGCGATTCAATTTGATTTTGTGCAGTTTTTGAAAATCGAAACATAGACCAAATCATTTTTTAACGGATTGGTTCAGTTTGAGGGAGAAAAATCGTGTGTCTACATGGACTTGAATCGGTGGTTTCAAACCAACGGATTCAATTTGATTTGCAGTTCGACAATTTTTTGTGCAACCCTACATCAAATTAGCTCAAATAATCTAAACTCATAAATTATATATAACAATTTGTAGGTTTTGACATTTTAAAAATTAATAAAAAAAAATAAAATTGTACAGTTGTAAAATATCCATGTCGGGCCGGAGCCTCCTCCTTCTTCATCTAATTTCATTGCCCTAGTTGGTTTTCGTTTCTAATCTAATTGTAGTAATTGTAATATTTATGATTTTGAGCATTATATATATTTTCTATTTTTTAAAAATTGAAGAATATGTATAGTGCCGGTTTGTTGCACATTAATAGAAAAAAAAGTAGTCATTGGAACAGTAGACAGTCAGCCATATTTGACCTAGTTGTGTATGTGGGACCCACAAAGTTTGAAAAAAACGGTCCAAATACTTCTAAAAATGAGGAAATAATATGGCACAAACAGGCTGATAAAGTTCAAAGAATGTATTATTTTTATTTATTTTTCAGTTTAAAATATTTAATATAATATTAAAAATTGGGAAACGCATATGCTTTCCATAGGGACACATGTTTGTAATGATTGATACTCGATCGCATGGGTAGAGTAGGGGTGGCCTGGGGTCACGTGACCCCCAGCTTTCCTCCTTCCTTTTTTTTTTTATCATTCATTAAATTTTTTATGTTTTTATTTCAATTTTCAAAATCATTATGGAATGTGAAACGAAATTGAAATATTACATTTTTAATACCATTTCGAAGTGTTCACGGTCTAGTTTTTTACGTCGTTAATAATAAACGAAACGATCAATCGTAGCAAATGTTACAGCTTGTCAAAATAGGTCGTTCAAAATTAGTATTTTAAAAATTTCGATAACATGCTAATTTTCAAAATTCTCCGACGATCGTACGCTAATCGAATCTACAAATTGATTGTGTAATCTCAAAGTTTAATTCGAGAACTACATTATAGGCATGTTGAATAGTCAAAACAGATATCGAAAATAGTTAAAAATGCGTTAAACGCGAGTCTTAAAAAAAGACGTCTAACTCGCATGTTCTTTAAAAAAAACTCAATTATTTCATTAACATTGATTATTTTTGTGATACGAATTTCTCAATGTAATTTTCATTATTTTATTAGGAAATTTTATATGGAATATGACATAAATTTCTTTCGAAAGTTTACATCTGAAAAAGTCATATCCCGTGTAATTTTCAGATGCAAAATTACATGATGTATGATTTTTTTGGACGTAACTTTTCGATTATAAAATTTCTCCCAACTTCTTTGTAAGTTCGATTGTGCTCCTCTAACTTTAAATTTCTGCGTTCGCCCCTGCTCGATTGAAACGCATTGCTAAACATTACGCATTTTAGAATTGATTAATAGTGAACAAACTGAATTATCTTTAAATGTAACTAATTTTCTCAAACAAGTTTAAAGGGTAGAGAAAAAGTGCTGTGAGCATTACTATATTAATAAACAAACAATTGCAGAGGTGCAAAATTTAGATGATGGGTCATATTATTAATTATTTAATTGGGCGATAACTATGGAAACAGTAGATATGAACTCGTCAAATAAGTAAGCAGTGTTCTAAAATGCGCGA
>CAIGRQ010068413.1:0-17387 GCA_903798375.1 Fraxinus sp. D2006-0159 | reverse complement strand
GAACAAGTGGGGGATTGTTATATTTTATTGTTGTTCAAATATTGTAGATTGAGAGATTGAGAAGATGAGATTAAAACTTGAGAAATGAAAAAAGTGAGACAAATCGGGATATAGGCAACTCGCATAGGCTTAATGCCATGCAGTCGTATCGCCTTAGTTAGGGACTAAAAGTCCTTGACTCATTAACTCTATGCGACCGCATAGAGTTGCTCTATGTGGTCGCATATAGCATTAAACAAGCCGTTAGGCTGGTTTTGATTTTTTTTCCGTTTTGGCACATTTTGATCATTTTTCCATCTTTTCATGGATGGTTGGCACCCATACGAAGGAGTATGAGAGAATTCTATAAATAGGGATATAATTCATGTTTTTCTTACACCAATTCTCACTTTATACTTTNATTTTTTTTCCGTTTTGGCACATTTTGATCATTTTTCCATCTTTTCATGGATGGTTGGCACCCATACGAAGGAGTATGAGAGAATTCTATAAATAGGGATATAATTCATGTTTTTCTTACACCAATTCTCACTTTATACTTTGAGATTTTATCCTCAAACTCTCTCAAATTAAACTTAGAATTATTCTTTATATTATCTTCTAGTTCCTTCCTTCCGGGTTTCGATTGTGCTAATTGCAACCCGGTTTCTAGATTTGAAATCCGCTAAAGCTCTTTGCATGTTGGTCCTTTAGCATTCTAATTACTGAGAGGGCGCAAATAGTTTTTAGGGCAACATTCTATGTGATTCAAGTCTTGTTCTTATATTCTTATTCTTCCATCTTGTTTTTGTTCGTTACATATATTTCTGGAGTTTTTTGTATTCTTTTTTTGGAAGCATCGTTGGAGGCCTTGATATCTACTTCGGTAACAAATTTTCTCAAAAATAAAGAGTTTGAGTGATTTTCTTTAGTGACTAGAGACTATTATCTTTGAGTTCGAGTTCTTCTAGTCCATAAAAGCAACTTCAACTGTTCATTGGATTTGGATTTTAGTATTTTCTATTTTGATATAGAAAGGTACAATATTTGAGCTTGATCTATGATATTTTGGTGCCTATGGTGAAAACCTTGGTGGATTTGTACAGTTCGTTTTATTGTTCATCCTAAGGTTTTGTACAGTGATCGATTTTGTTATAATAGTGGTATTAGAGCCTTCTGTAGTCGTTCTTGGGTAATCTTTCTTCAAACCACGAATGAGAAATCGTCATAGGCGAGCTTCACTAATTTTCTCATCCGCTTCTAACTCTGAAATTTCAGCACGGATGTTATTGACTCGGAAGAATTATTCTGAATTGACATACCTCCTTGTGTTGTCATTGCCAATTCATTTTCCAAGAACTGCAACCTTCTTGTATTTTTCTTTAAAAATAACCTTTCAAGAGCTAACCATACTTCTTGTTTTATAATTTGAACCCAAGGACTCTTAGTTCATCTATACAACCTACCAATAGACTCTTTGACTTTTAAAACTCTTTTATAACTATATTTTTTGTCTAAAGATTGTCAACAACTTTAAAACCTAAAAAAAATCCCCATTTAACATTTTGTGACAAAAATATGTAGTAGTTATCAAAGACAACCAAACTAATCTACCCAAATCCAATTGACTCAACTATAGCTTGCTTTTTCTTATCAAACTTGTTTTCTGAAATCAACAACTCAAGTAACAAGTATAAAAGCACGTGAAATGGTAAATATGTAAATCGGTATACTAAAAATAAATATCGATATCACAAAACATCAAAACAACAAATATCATATACATCTCAAAAAAAATGTCAATATCGCAAAAATATACCATACATCCACAAAATACTACTGTTGCTGCCTTTTCTCCCTTTTGTCACAAATGACAAAGGGATGTCTAACAACTAATCAGGAATAGCAGCATCTCCATCTATCCCATCATCATCATCATCATCATCATCATCATCACAATGTCATCTAATCCATAGTAATCATCTTTGAAGATAGCCAACAACATCTAGAAGCTTAGCAAACTCGCTATGTGGCGCTTAGTTGTGGCTCTCAACTCTATAATCTCAGCCATCATACGAGCCTACTGCTCGATCATCACAGACATTTGTCCCATAAATATCACTAAAGGATCAACGAAAACAAAAGTAGATGGTGAAATATGATCAACATATGGTGGTTGAATAGAAACAAAGGTAGAAGATGATGGAAATTTAGTGGTGGAAGTAGGAATATCATAAAGAGATGAAGGAATGTTAGAGAGATCAATTGAAAGTAGATCTCCAACACGATCAACGGACATAATCGAATCAACTGGCTCAAAAGGAGCAAAAGATAAAGGAACATGAGACCTACTCTGTAAAATGGTAGTATGGCCAATAGGTTGGGGAAACCCTCCACATAGTCCCTTAAGGATAGGTAGCCCCAAGAGTCGTCACAAGACGATGAATCAGACAGGTGTAAGAAAGACTAATTCTAGTGTTAGTCACATGTAAAGTATGCAAAATCTGATGGTAGGTAAAAGGAGAAGATCTATAGAGTCACTACGCAAAAGAACAAAAAGAAATTTGGCCTTATCCATGGGTAGGGAAGATGTATAGGAAACTGGGCATAGATTTGTACACACAATACACAACAAAATCTGTCGGTCAGCCGAAGGGAATGCAGTATGGATCGCAGTTAGACCACCTCTCAAAGAGCCGTTAAAAAATGTCGATCGGACAAGAGAGTCACCAATAGGGTCTCAACGTACGAATATGGGAATAATAGGTGGATAAATCGAGGAATGTGGATAACACAAGATATAAAATTAGAACTGATCTTTAGTATCTTACCCAAAAGAAAAACCTTAAAACCTAACCTACTAATATCTTAAATATTAGCATAGAACTCCTGGACAAGGAGATTAGGTGGGGAAGACAACTTAACAAGGAAAGGCTCCTATCCATGTAAAGTGAAGATGGCAGTAAGGTCAGGGAAAAGATTAGAAAGTATTATCTCACGCTCTACTCGAACGGGTGCAAGGAAAACTGAGTCCTAAAGATATCTTGGACAGTAGAAGTTATGAATCTAGACCTACTATAGGAAATCGAAGCACTAGATGTTTGTATGGTAGTCCTCGCTCTCTTAGGAGACATTTGTAACAAGTTTACAATACAAACACATCAATAGATGCAATTAAGAATACTATATACTTCGAGAGCTAAATAGGAAGTATGCACACTAAACGGTACAAAAGTAGTCCTCATACATCGAGATCTAGACAAACGTGTCATAAGCATGCAAATCGATGCAAAGCTATCTAATGCGTGTAAAATGATGCAAAAACTTGCCATAATCAACCATAACAATGAAATTCCAAGTTAGATTACCTATGGATGTAGATGACTAAGTGACATAAGTCTTGGTCGAAGGCCATGCAATGCATGGATGGTAGTGATATGGTGTTTAGACATAAGGGTGATAAAGTGCCTTGATGGCGCGACGTTGTGTCTTGACGTCGGGTGGACGACGGTAAATGTGTTTGATATTCAACGTCAAATCCAAAACGAGATTTGCCAAATGTGTTCAAGTGTGTAGATGTGTCATGTTCATGAAATATGATTCTGAAAATCGACGAAGAACGTCAATGTGACATTTTATCAAATGCGTCGCGTGCGGTGACAATCTCCCAATGCAAATAAGCTTTCAAGTGTGGTAAATCCAACACATTCCTTATACAATCAAACCAACATCTACATTATATTCCATCCTCCATCAACAATGAATCCAAAAGCAAGAAAAATCCCCAAAAATGCGAAGAACGCTAATTCGCGAGTTTTAACTTTAAACTCGAAATTTTTTAAAACAAATGATGCATGAGAACGCATTATAGTCTCCAAAACATATAGTGTAGATGTATGAAGTGATAGAAGAAATAAAAAATCCCCAAAAATTTCGAAGTAGTGAAAATTAGGGTTATATAGATTTACCTTCTATTTTGATTGAATAAGTTATTAACGAATGATAATCTCGCCCAATAATGATGTACGTGAGCAATTTTGATGCTAGAAAACACATATTGGTGATGGGTATAAAGATTTTAGTGAAACAAAATTGCGAGAGAGGAGTGAAAATGGTGAAAATGAGAATTCTAGAATTATGCAATATCATTTAAAATTTTGAGATGTCGCTTGAGCGAGAGGCAAGCGTTAGGCTAGCGAAAGAGCCTCTGCTTTTGGTGCTCGAGCAATGGCTCAGCATCAAGCAAGCAAAAACCTTTAGACAAAATTAGAACATTCTTTTTGAAAACTTCGAAATATGGTTTTTTTTCCTTTTTTCTTCTTTTTTTTTTTAATGACATGTACTCCCAACATATATGATAACTTAAAAATGCAATTAATTACAAGACATAATCAATGAATAGAAAATTTTTTCCATATACTCAGATTAAGCTTAAATGGAGTAAATTGTATAAGTGACTCATGTGTGAAAAATGCCATTTGATATGACTCATAACTAGGAACTGCAACATGGCATCATAACGAAGCTGTGGGACCAGATCCAAAAACACCAGAAAGCCCTTTTACTATGAGACCGAGGCCCAAGCTATTCCGAGGCCCATGATCTGAGGCCAATATCTTGACCAAGGCTCAAGTGTTATGTGAGGTTGCTGGCATCTTCTCATGATAAAGATCTTGTTACGAATGATTGATGTGACCTTTGAGAAAAGTGTAATTGTGTATTTTCTTGTCAATGTAATAACATTTAATACTTTGAGTAGATAGGAAAGTCAATGTGATGGCTATGAATTGATGGGTCGGCCGAGGAGATGAGGCCACGTGTAATTTGATCCAAAGGTCACCATTTCATTTGTACTACTATAAATACCACATCCATGTAATATGTAATGGCTAATGAAACTCTAAATACTTGGAGCAATATTATTCTCTCATTCTTACATCCTTATTACAATATAATTACAAATCTTGTTCTTATCAATTTGTTCATTATACAATATCGTTCCGTAATTCTTGTCGAAATCTGAATGAAAATGTATCGTATCATTGAGCTCCTTCCACATTCAAACCCTAGAGCGATCCTAACCATAGATCGGCATCAACGTGTTGGATTTAGCTTACGTATGCACGAGTGGGTCCGTCATCTATTGAGTTCATTTTTTGAGGTCAACAGATTGGCGCTGTCTGTGGGAAACCACACTATAACTATGAGCAACCCAGTGGAAAAAGCTTTCTGAAAAAATAGTTTGGGTATCCCTCTTGAAAAAGGATTTCTTCTTGAGAAAAGAACAAAAGGAAGCCCCCGGAGTTGGAAAATATTTAAGTTTTAGGCTTGAAAAGAGATGAGTTCAGGAGAGGATGCCCCTCCAAGGCGCGTGAGGAAAACTGATGATGAAGTCCCAGTGACAGCAGCTCGGCGCCAACCCCACCACCACCATAGACAAGGTAGAAGGAGGTTGGTAGCCTAGCTTACTAGAGAAATGGCGACTATGGCAGCCAACATGCTGAGCATTACCAACCAAAACTTGGCAATGCAAGAGCTATTGATGCATATGCAAGGCAACGGAGGCCACCCAATTCCTCTCTATGCCCCCCAGGAGCAGTACTAGTAAGAAGAGGCGCAAAACCAAAGGGACCATCCTCCAGGCATGCTAAACGGATAAGCCTCATTAAAAGGGAAGTGGGAGTTGACGTCTCTTCCAACTAAGCTTCTGGCTGACCCACCGAGGCCCCATTCGACATGGAATGTAACTTTCCTCCTAAATATGAACCAGAACATAGGCCTCAGAGGTCCACCAGCGTATTTGACAGGTTGACCCCAGCAGAACCGAGGTAGAGGCAGCGAAATGAAATACCATTGCTTAGAAACAGGCCATATTCCCCACTTCATGAGACTTGGCAATCATGGGAAAGGTAATAATATGCCCCCGAGGTTATCCCGCCTCGGAATGAGTGTCACAGAAGGGACGAGGAGACAGGTAACCAAGCAGGGCCTTCTGCACCACCACCCAGGTATGAGGCTGAAGGTAATTATGATTCAAATGGTCTCCAGAGATCTTGTGACTTGGATGATGATGATGACAACCTACCATTTTCACAAGAATTGAGGAATACCCAGGTACCAAGCTACTACGTGATGCCCAAGATACCAAAATATGACGGGAGAGGTAACCCGGCTAAATAGTTAAATAGTTACAAGACATACATGAGCCTGAGAGGTGCCACTCCCGTTGTGAAATGTAGAGCCTTCCACTTAACTCTTATTAGAGCAGCTAAAATTTGGTATAGTAGGCTACCACTTGAGAGCATCTGAAGTTGGCCAGAGTTCAAAACCACATTTTTGAAGAGGTTTGCCGTGAGCAAAGTGGGAGAGGCCCCCATTCAGCGTCTTCAGGACATGAGGCAGCAACCCGGTGAAACTTTAAAGAGTTTCTTGTCCTGCTTCATGGACGAAACGACATATTGTGTCCAAGTTACTGATCGTAAAGCTTTGTCGACACTAAAAGAAAGCCTGAATATGAACACTTTATTTTGGAAGGATGTACAAAACCAGGATCCTACGACCTATGACGCCTTGTTAGAAATGATGAGATAGAAAATTATCAACGAAAGCTGATTGACCATAGAAGTAAGGCTAGTAGGGGTCTCCAACCCCAACAAAGGCAACGTGGAAGATGACCTACTTCCCATTTGACGGACTACCGGTGGAATCAATCCTGAAATGAAATTGCACTAAGTTTAGGCCAAGTACTTGCCATAACCACTTTGCATACGGTGCCAACATTGGCCTATGAAAATGTGCTAGCAACAAACTCCCAAACCAATGAGCCCATGCGGTAGACCCCTCGTAGAGGATGAGGCCGATGGAGAGGTTTGGGACCCCGAAGTAGGCCGAACCCCCAAGAATATTGCACTTATCACCACTCATATAGCCCAACATCCTGGGAGATCAAATTCTCAAAATACCAATCGGGACAACTCTCTACAGAGAAGTAGGCCCCCGCCAAGGCACGATCAACAGCCAAGGCGAGATGAGGCCGCTTCCTGCTATCGAGAAGTATCACCCCGACGGAGGATGAAGCATGAGGATGACAGAAATAAGGATGAGGAACAATGAATAGGTCATCAAAATCGAGTAGGAAATATCCCCATCTACGAGATCGATACTATTTTTGGAGGCCCTTATGTCGGTGGAGAAACTAGGAATTCCCAAAGGAATTACACCCGGGAGGTAAAGGGCCCTAGCTACATTGTAGATAATAGTTCTCGAAGAAACCAGTCACCTCCTGTTGTGTTCACACTTAAGGATTCAAAAGGCGTCCATTACCCCCATTGTGATGCCCTAGTCATGAGGGTCATGGTAGCCCGAAACGGACTAAAGTGAATGTTGGTAGACAATGGTAGATCTATCAATATCCTTTTTGATCTACCTTCGACAAGATGATTCCAGATCACAAGTTATCCCCACTAATACCCCTTTATACGATTTCACAGGATAATCCCAATGGGCAAAATTACACTCGCAATGAGATGGAAGAGCCTCCTTTGTCAACACTGAACTTCATAGAATTCTTAATAGTTGATAGTATGTCCGCCTACCATGGAGTGTTGGGGAGGCTAGCGTTGAAAGAGCTTGGAACTGTCACTTCCATCCACCATCTATGTATGAAGTTCCTAATTGACTAGGAAGTGGTGACGGTAAAAGGTGACCAAAGAAAGGCCCGAGAATGCTATTTGAACTTCGTCAGGAAGGCAAAGCCTAGGGACATGAATATGGTGCTGGGAGATGTAAGCATAGACTCCCCTTGGAGACACCTATATGTGATGAGCTCGACCCACGCATCATTGAAATTTGAGTCCCAGACCATTCCCAATGGAGAAATTCGAGAGCTTTCTTGTTGACCTAACGGATCCCACCAAGTTGTTGCAGGTGGGCCGAGGCCTGGCTCCAGACTTTAAAGAGAAACTCAAGGGATTTTTGTGTAAGAGTTGTGATGTCTTTGCATGGAGGCATGTGGACATGGTGGGCATTGACCCTGGGGTCAGCTATCACCACCTAAAAATTGATCCTAAAGTTGCCCCACATCGACAGAAGAAGAGAGCTTTAAACCTGGAATGATATGAAGCCCTTAGGGAAGAAGTACAAAAACTGATCCAGAATGGCTTCATCAGAGAGGCCATCTACCCGAAGTGGGTCTCCAATCTGGTGTTAGTGAAGAAGCATAACGGAAAGTGGAAGGTATGCATAGACTTTTCCAATCTTAATAAGGTATGCCCTAAAGACAGCTTCCCACTTCCGAGGATGGATCAATTGGTGGATTCTACCGCTGGACACTAGTCTTTGAGCTTCATGGAAGCCTATTCTAGCTACAATCAAATCCCATGTATCCAGGTGATGAAGAGAACACCTCCTTCATCACGGACTGGGGGCTCTATTGCTACAAGATGATGCCATTTGGGCTGAAGAACGTCGAGGCTACTTACCAAAGGCTTGTAAACAAGATGTTTGCCGGCCTACTTAGCAAAACGATAGAGGTGTAGATAACGTGCTTGTTAAAAGTCTGAAAGTTGGTGACCACATAACTCACCTCAATGAGGCATTTCACATCTTACGAAAATACCGCATGAGGTTGAACCCCCTTAAGTGCGCATTTGGAGTTGCATCGGGCAAGTTCTTTGGGTACATGGTCAACTAACGGGGCATAGAGGTAAACCTCGAGAAAATTCAGGCATTGATTGAGATGAGATCCCCTCAGAAACCAAAGGAAGTGCAGAGTTTAACGGGTCGAGTGGCCGCCTTAAGCAGCTTCACTTCAAAGGTTATCAACAAGTGCCTTCCATTTTTTAAGGTATTGAAGGGAGGTAAGAAGTTTCAATGGACCGAGGAGTGTGAAGAGGTCTTCCAAGGGCTGAAAAAGCACCTAGGGCAGGCATCCTCCTATCGAAGCCCCGATTAGGAGAAGCTCTCCAACTTTACTTAGCCATCTCCAATGAGGCCATAAGTGTTGTCTTTGTAAAAGAAAAGGGCTCGACCCAACTGTCGGTTTACTACATTAGCAAAGTGTTGTTAGCTTCTGAATCGCATTACCCAAATATGGATAAATTGACTTTGCCATTGATAACGGCATCCCGCAAATTGAGGGCCTACTTCGAGGCCTACACTATACATGTATTGACCAACATTCCACTTAGGTAAGTGTTACAAAAGCCTGATGCCTCAGGAAGGTTGCTAAAATGGGCTGTGGAATTGAGAGAGTTTGAGATCCTTTTCATAGCAAGAACCACCATTAAGGGCAAGATTTTGTAGCAGAGTTTGTCAACGTCCCTGTGATGAACGAGGCGATGAAGCCCCCTACTTGGAACTTATTCGTGGATGGCTCGTTCGTAGAAGCAGGCTCGGGTACTGGTAAGACCCAAAGGTCACAAATTGAATAGTGCCGTGTGGTTCAGATTTAAGGCCACTAACAACACTGCTGAATATGAGGCCCTCCTCACCGGCCTAAGGCTGGCTAAGGAAATGCAAGTTAAGAGGCTTCTTATTAATAGTGATTCCTAACTTGTTGTGGGACAAGTGAATGGTAACTTTGTGGCCAGGGATAAAGCTATGGCAGCCTACCTCAGACTGTGATGAGCATACTCCTCTCATTTGAAAAGTTTGAATTGGCTCAGATCCCACGCACTGAAAATGCTCATGCTGATATTTTATCCAAGCTGGCTTCTAGCAAGGATTCAGAGTTATTGAAAATGGTGCTAATAGAGCACCTCTCGAAGACGTCTACCTCGACAAAAGAGGTGATGTAGGTCGAAGGAGCCCAACTTGGATGCAGCCCCTCATATCCTACCTCAAGGATCAGATTCTGCCATATAATAAAGAAAAAGCCTATAAACTAAGAAGGAGGTCTGCACACTTCGTGCTTGTGGATGATGTCTTATATAAAAGCGGATTCTCCTCACCCCTTTGTCGATGCGTAGGAGAGGAGGAGGCCAACTACATACTCCGGGAGATCCATGAAGGTGTTTGTGGTAACCATTCATGAGGGCTTGCTTTAGCAAGAAAAATACTGAAGCAATGGTACTATTGGCCTACCCTAAAAAAGGATGCCATTCAATTTGTTCGAAAATGTGATAAGTGCCAATGCTTTTCCAATGTCAAAAGGCTACCTTCCCAGGAGCTAACTGCAGTATCTAGAGGCTAATGGCCAAGTTGAGATAGTGAATAAAACCATAAAGCATACTCTAAAGAGGAAACTTGACATAGCCAAAGGTTCCTGGGTGGATGAGTTGTCCCAAGTACTATGGGCAATCCGAACCACAAGTAGGACCCCAGCTGGTGAGACCCATTTCTCAATGACTTATGGTGCCTAGGCAATGAGCCCCGTGGAGGTGGGAATGTCTTCTCCTCGAAGGTTGAGATTTAATAAGATATCAAATGATGAACTCTTGAGATGTGAGCTTGATTTCTTTGAGGAGAAAAGGGATGACTCCCAGCTGAGGCTAGTAGCCTACCAAAAGAAAATAACTCGATACTATAATGTTAAGGTGAAGAAGAGGTTCTTCCAGAAAAATGACTTGGTGCTTCGGAGAGTATTCCTATCCTCCAAGGAACCAGGGGTGGGCACCTTAGGACCGAACTGGGAAGGACCCTACCATATCAAAAATGAGATCTGACCTTGTACTTATTAGATCCAAGGCATGGATAGAAGGGTGCAACCTCATCTATGGAATGTTGAACATTTATGAATGTACTATCAGTAAGTATAATCTCAACTGGAAGTTATTTCCTAACCTTGGTACATAAATAAAGTTTTATTTCATAAAGTTGTCAAGCATGGGCACCTCGAAGGAGAGGATGGAGTCTCCAAAGGGACGACCTTGTTTTAACTCCGAGGCATACATCATATACCTCCCTTTGACGAGGCTGAACATTAAGGGAGAAGCCTTTACATGGATGAACTATCCTCCATGTATGGAAGCATGGGCACCTTGGAGGAGATGATGGAATCTCCAAATGGACCACCTCGTTTGAACTCCGAGGCGTACATCACATGCCTTCCTTTGACGAGGCTGAACGTCAAGGGAGAAGACTTTACATGGATGAACCATCTACCATGTATGGAAGCCTAGGTGCCTTGGAGGAGAGGATAGAGTCTCCAAAGGGACTACCTCATTTGAACACCGAGGCGTACATCACATGCCTCCCTCCGACGGGCTGAATGTCGAGGAAGAAGCTAATCCTATTTGTATGACTAGGCGAAATAACCTCAGATTAAAAAGATTTGAAAGCATCTTCATCAATTGTCAAATTGTAGTTAAGTCGAAATCTTTTTAAGTTATTCAATTTCAGTAATTTAGTTAAGGCTTGAAGTTTGAACGATTAGAAATAATTCAGTTAAAGGTGTTCTAGTTCATCTCAGTTGAGGCGTAGTTTACAACTCAATTCAGTTTGTTACGGTTGGTATATTGTCGAGGCCAATTCACTTTGAAAAAAAATGACAAAATGTAATCAACATAAAGTATGGAAACTGAATTCATTAAATAAAAATGTAATTACATCGAAGAGGCCATGGGCTCTACAAAATTTATACTAGTTTGAGCTAAGGAGTGGGGGAGCCTCAATAGAAGGAGTCTCAGTAGAAGGAGCATCAGTTAAGGGAGGTTGTGGCACTTCTGTAGAAGGATCTTCAGGTTCGACTTCCACTACTTTCCTCCTCAGCTGGGGTCTAAGGAACTTCCTCTTCAATAAACCCTCCCAATGACCTCGTTGTAAGCGAACTTCCAATAGTACAAAGCAAAGCGCCAATACTCTTCAGTGAGATGAAAATTGGCGATGTACTTTTTCACTGCAATCTCATCTGCCTCAAGAACATCAGCTTCGTACTTCTTCACTTCGGAGGTATACCACCTTATCTGCTCCTCCATAAAGTTATTGGAATCCTTACATTTAACAAGCTCGAGGTTCACCTTTTCCAGGGCCTCAGTAGTAAGCTTTTGATGATTATTAGAGATTTCAACCTTTTTTGTAAGGGTGGCCACTTCACACTGAGACTCGTGCACCTCCTTCTTTAGGGCCTCCATCTCAGCTAAGATAGAAGCTAACTTAGCCTTATCTTCAACTTTTTGGGCCCTAAGTTTAGTAGCCACTGCCTTCTCATTTTTTAGTTCAGCTTCAGTAGCATTTAGCTTTTTATACGAGGACTTGTTCCTTCATTGTATATCAGACAAAATTGTCTAGCATTCAAGTGCCACCTCATAAGCTCTAGTACTTTGGTTTACCAAATTAGTAGTAAGGTCCACTGCATTGCAAGTAGCCATATAATTCTGCCACCTCTTAGTCCATAATTTGTTGAAGACCTCTGTAGCACTCCTCACCTCTGGTGGCAGTATCTCCACTACAGCAGGGGCTATTTTATCGTTCCTTCCACCCAAGAAGTTTCCAAACTTCCCTGGGGTCCTTTCAACTTGACCCTTCTCAGTGGCCTCAGAGGCTAACAATGAATTCTTCTTTGCCTCCCCATTGGCTTTCTGAACCTACTCCCCCGAAAAAACTTTGGTGGAAGATTAGGTTGTTGAGGACCTCCCTTTTCAGAATGGGACGTGGTGGTCCCAAAAGATACTGAAGCCCCACTAGTAATGGCTAGTTTTCTCTTTTTCTGCGGCTCATCCGCCTTTCCTTTGCCTCTATCAGAGGCCGCCTGAGCCTTCTGAGGAGCCTTCTCCATTGCCCTTTTTTTTGAATTATCTTTACTAAGGCATTCTAGCCTCGCTTTCACTTGTTTTTCCTCGGATGAGAAGGGTTTTAGGGCCTTAGCACCAGCAATGGCAATGGCCTTTAAGATGGTGGCCATGTCTGGTACTGGATATTTCTTCTCGGCAAACTTATCTGCAAGTGTTAAGGAAAAGTTAAAATTTGCAAAACCAACATAAAAATAAGCAAAGTACAAGAGCTTTTTACCTTTAGAGGCCATTAGTCCAAAATCTAGGCAGTATTGACTTCTCTCGAGGAGGTGAACAAAGTTTCGAAGCTTCGGAGGATGCTTGTATATGTCATCAATCATGTCCCACTCGGCCTTGACAAGCTCGTATGTGGAACTGGAATCTGTAAACAAACAAGAAAGAATTAATACCAAGGAGCTATACATAAATTGAAAAACTGTAAAACGAGGCACTCACAAGCTTCGTAGTACTAGGTTGGCACAGTACAGGTTGGGACAGCATCTCTCTCAACCATCTGCTACCTTCCCCTTACCCAGATCTAGGACTCCATCCATCCTTTTATAGAAGTGGGGAGCCTAACTACGAAGGGAGAGTGAGACCCCCAAGGGGTGATGTAGTACTACCCCTTAGAATCGTCTTTCCCTATGACCCTAGCGTGGAAAAGGCATGTCCTCGCATAAAGAGACCTCCTTCCAAAGGAAGTAGTCTCTGACCAACTGGCTCCATCCATTTACCAAAACTTGGGTGGGCGACAACATAAAGGTCCTCAGCACTGCCCTAAAGAAGGGGTACAGAGGCAGACGCACACCTGCTTCGAGCAGGTATTCACTGAAGGCCACACAACCCGACCTCGAAAAGTAGGCTCGTTCGTGGGGCTTAGGGACTAGGAGTTCTACATAATGGGGTATAGAGTATGTCTCCCTAAGTTCGGCTAATTTGGAGGAGGTTATAGAAGATGGGATTTTTACAGCCCCCAACCCGCCTCATAATCAATGGGCTCATCATTCATACTGTACCACTCCTCAGACCCTCCTTGAAATCGACTCCTCACCTGATCTAGCTAATGTGATAGCCATCGACGCCTCGATACAGAAAAGCTATTAAAAAGGTTGGAAAATCTTTTTCCAAAGAGAATACCTAAAGAAAATGAGAATTAGGACTCGCCGGAGAACAGAACGATGCCAAAAAATTCTTTGAATCTTAAGAAACTTGAGAGTTCGAAGAGAATTTTGCAAAAGTAAAGTTTTAAAATGACAATATTCTAGCTTTTATACCAATGAAGAATAAATCCCAGCCATTGGATCAAGTTCAATTTATCTGAGGTGTCCAAAATTATGCTCGATCCGAACTACAGAATTCAAGCAGCTTATAGCATTAACGCCTCAGATTAATCCGTAGATTTCATTAGCCATAAAGTATTCATGCTCATAATTTACAATCATTGCACATTTAATGCGATGGCCATGCGTGTATTGGAAGTTGTTTCGATATAGCTACCCTACTTTGGAAACAAGCGAAACCGTCAAATCAGGTGTACCAATATCCACGTCAATGAATTTACAATTTTGCTTCAGTATTTTGCCTCAGCTTCTCAAGTATTTCAGCCGCGGCCAGTTCAATTGTGAACTCGCCTCAGCTTCACAAGTATTTCTGAACGTAGATTCAATACCACAAGTACCTTTGTTTCAAAGTAAGTCACGCCTAAATAACTTACAAAATTCCATGCACAGTATGAATATCTATGCCTGGACTTGGGAGACAATTGTTATGGACTAAAAATTTCAAAAACTTTTTTAACATCATTATTGAAGTCCACACATGACATAAACAAATGGACTTGGGGAACTATTGTTATGACTCATAACTAGGAACTGCAACGTGGTATCGTAACCAAGCTGTAGGACCAAATCCAAACAAACCAGGAAGCCCTTTCACTATGAGACCTAGGCCCAAGCTATTTCGAGGCCCATGATCAGAGGCCAATGGCTTGACCGAGGCTCCAGTGTTATGCGAGGCTACTGGCATCGGTCAAGGCCCTAGTACTTCCGAGGCACTCATGGATCCGAGGCTCTTCAGTTGGCGATGGCCTACGTGCACAGATCTGCTCATGATAAAGATCTTGTTACAAATTATTGATGTGGCCTTTGAGAAAAGAGTAATTGTGTATTGTCTTGTCAATGTAATATATTTAATGCTTTGAGTAGATAGGAAAGTCAATATGATGGCTATGAATTGATTGGTCGACCAAGGAGATGAGGCCACGTGTAATTTGATCCAAAGGTCACCATTTCATTTGTACTACTATAAATATCCCATCCATGTAATATATAATGGCTAATGAAATTCTAAATACTTGGAACAATATTATTCTCTCATTCTTGCATCCTTATTACAATACAGTTACAAATCTTGTTCTTATCGATTTGTTCATTATACAATATCGTTCCGTAAATCTTGTCGGAACCCAAACAAAAAAGTCTCATGTCATTGAGCTCCTCCCATATTCAAACCATGTAGCGATCCTGACTGTCGATCGGCATCAACGTGTTGAATTTAGCTTA
Organism: Fraxinus sp. D2006-0159; assembly: GCA_903798375.1. Lineage (NCBI taxonomy): Eukaryota > Viridiplantae > Streptophyta > Magnoliopsida > Lamiales > Oleaceae > Fraxinus > Fraxinus sp. D2006-0159. The sequence continues at coordinate 2,137 of CAIGRQ010068413.1, read as the reverse complement.
CGTAAGCACGAGTGGGTCCGACATCTGTTGAGTTCGTTTTTTGAGGTCAACACCATTAATTCCCTGTAAGCAAGACTCTAAATCTTAAATTTGTGAGAAATAACCTGCTAAAACTTCACTGTAGAATGAGTATCTTCCTCTATTAATAAAAGTCAAACTCAAGACACTAATATCTATTTAACAAAACAGCTCTTATTTTCATGTAGATTTTTCTTTTCACCTCCTGAATTTAAGCATACATAATTTTTTTTGTTTTTCACATCTTATGTGCAGACTCTCTTCCATTAAGCTACTAAGATTACCCATGTTACAAGCTTTGGATTGATGACTTCAAGGCAGATGATCACAGCGCATCAGGTTTTGAGAAACCCCACAAGCTTAATTGCTCGAGTCAAATAGGCTTCGAAAAAGAATATAAGATATTTTCAATTTATGTTCAATGTCACCTCACCAACAAATGACAGCCATCACAAATCTCACACATACAATTAAGACCTACTCATAAGATCATAGTGTATGCCGTACAGATAGTACATGAAGAAATTTATACTAAGTACTCTACATAAAACCTAAATAAAGCAATGAAAACTATGTTACTATTCATCAGATGTATACATACTAGGTCATAAAAAGCATATTCAAGTAAACCAGATAATATCCATTAGTTTCAAAAATTATTCTTCCGTTATTTATTTATTTATTTTAAATAGATGAAACAAATCAATCAAAATGAATATACAGAGAATGAAATGCATGCATGAATGTATGAATTGTACTTTCACAAAGTATCTAATCATAGAGGTACACATACACTAATAGCTTTCGTAAGAAACTCGAACCTAAAATCATCTAAGGGCTTGGTAAATAGGCAAGCTAATTAATTCTATATAGAGATGTGTTCAAGAGTTACAATACGGATCTCGACAAGTTCTCGGATAAAGTGATGTCTTATAACAATATGCTTGCTCAGACAATGTTGAACGTGATTTTTGAAAATATTAATGGCACTTGTGTTATCACAAAACACAATCATAGTACCTTGTTCAATTCCATAATCACTCAACATTTGTTTCATCCAAAGCACTTAAGTGCAACAATTATCTGCAACTATATATTCAGCCTTTGTCATTCATAATGAGATAGAGTTTTATTTCTTACTCATCCAAGCTACAAGATTAGTACCAACATAGAAACGGCCTCCTGATGTGCTATTTCTATCATCGACATTCCCAGCCCAATCGACATCGAAATATCGGCAACATCAAAATTAGAATCTCTAGAGTATAAAATTCCATGTCTATAGTGCCGTTAACATATCGAATGATACACTCATAGCACTCAGGTGAGATTTCTTAGGATCAGCCTGAAATCTCGCGTAGACTCCAACATTAAATGATATGTCAGGTCTACTAGTAGTAAGATAAAGTAAATTACCTATCATACTCTTATATAGTGTCTGATCTACACTTTTATTTATAGGATCATGACCTAACTTAACACTTGTGCTCGTAGGTATCTGGGTGTGTTTTTTGCTATCTAGCCCAAATCTCTTGACAATGTTTTTGGCTTACTTTGATTGAGATATGAAACACCCATCATTAGTTTGATTTACTTGGAAACTAAGAAAGTAACTTCATCTTCCAACCACGCTCATCTCAAATTCTTGACTCATGCATTCAGTGAAACGTGTTTTTGACAATGGAACAATTGAAATTGAAGACCCTAATGACGGTAGGGTGTTTAAGGTAAAGGGACAGCATCTCAAGATACTCTGCGGGCAATAGGTACCTACAGTGGAAGAAATTCCTCTTGCAGACCGTTATCTGTTCTTCGAGCTTTTATGCTGACTCACTTTCATATTCAGGTGATATCTTTCCTTCTCTATTTCGTATTCATGTTGATGCATTGAGGACAATGTAAAATTTTAGTTGGGGGAGGGTTAATTTGGATCTTCATTGAATTGTATGTGAAAGTTTGGATTTCTGTTGAATTGCATGTGAATTTGAGAAAATCTTTTGTTTGAGCCTCTAATTTGCTGCATGTTCATGCTTTTGAATGGCAACATATGTCACTAGGAGTTAATTTTGTTATGAAAGCCTAGATGTTGAGACAATTGTTGAATTTTTTTGTGCACACA
>CAIGRQ010068373.1:0-30277 GCA_903798375.1 Fraxinus sp. D2006-0159 | reverse complement strand
GCAGAAGATAAAAGAAGAGAGAGTTTTTATTTGTATTGAAATAAACAGATAACAAAAATAAGATGATTTTGAAATTTTACGTAGGGAGTGTTTGGTTTTTATTTGTTAACTAAAAGGTAGTATTATCTTTTTTAAAAAAATTGTAATTATTTTATACACTTAAGGGCATTTTTGTCTTTTACCATATAATACGCCATTGTGGAAATATAAATAAGTTGAAAAGTCAAAATGAAAATATGCCTATTTGATCGGGTCGATTTTAAAAGTACCCTAATTGAGGAAGAAGATGAGAGAAAGGTGATGAGGGTGTTTTTGGTATATCAACTAAGAGGAGGCTATTTTGCGTAAAACTAGAGAGGTTATTTTCATTTTTTCACCAACTTGGTCCTTTTTAGCAAATTTTCTCTACTAGTTTCTGTGCAGTGTACCAATATTTCACATTTTCGGAAGAACTTTCCAGTTAAAACCTTGTACATTAAAACACCTTGCGAGGATTATGTGGAAGGTGCTGTAAAATAGGCTATGACGATCCACATTACAAGTGATCCAGGTCATATACTCATCTTCATGACTGGGCAAGATGAGATTGAGGCAACTTGTTATTCTCTTACTGAACACATAGAATCTCTTGAATCCTCGAACAAGTAAGTTCCTAAGCTGTTAATTCTTCCCATATACTCTCAGCTGCCCGCGACTTGCAAGCTAAGATATTTCAGAAAGCTAAAGATAGAGCTCACAAGTGTATTGTTGCTACAAACATTGTTGAGACGTCTTTGACTGTAGACGGGATCTTCTATGTCATTGACACGGGTTATGGTAAAGTAGAAGTGATGTGATCACGGAGCCGAGTGCGTCAAAGTCTAGCCCCGGGAAAGACTCGTTGATTATCGAAGAAGGTCCGATGACACGTTCGAGGGTGAGCGGGTGAAAGAGGTGATGAGATTGCTCGTTCAAGCTACCATTGACAATATGACGATCTTGACGAAGAAAAGAGCAAGTTCCTTGTTGGGATCGTCGGTCGAAACGGGTTAGAGCAACTTGATTCAAGTAACGGAAGGAGGGCCCCGGGACGAGTAACTATGCGACCGCATAGTACACCAAGCTATGCGATCGCATAGCCTATTGCAGGAAATCCAGGGGGTCCAATTTGGTCTATGCGACCACAAGTAATAACACTATGCAGCAGCATAGTGTTATTCGAGATGCGAATTTCCTAATTATGTTAGGAATCTGTTTTTGGTATCTTTTGTAATCTTTAGAGTTTATTTCCATTTAAACTAGGGTTTTATGAGTTCCATATAAGTAGTTTCATTCTTTTCATTGAAAAACACACAATTATTGAGATTATTATCGAAAGGCTAGATTGATTTCTTCTTGTTCTTCATTAATTTAATTTTGAACTTATCAAAAATTAAATTCTTGTGGCGTTCTACAAATTCAAAGTAAGGTTCATAAGTTTTGTGATCACGAGTCAAGATATTGTTAGCGATTATCTTAGTTCTTGATTCAATAATTTATTAGGTCGAGCCTTTCAAATGTTAATTCTTGGCTTTCTTGGATTGTTCTAATTTGTCTTAGGTTCCGTAACTACAATCACTACGTGGATTCGCATCAGTTGGTATTAGAACAAGGCTCCAAAATCAAGGTTATATCCTTTTTTTTTCGTTTGAGTCGTTATTTCCTTTTCTTACATTCTTCTATTCAAGTCTTTTAATCCGTAATTTTTCCATCAATAATTCAAATGTTGTTTTTGTGCTCATTTTGAGTCTGAATCAACTTTTGTTTTCTTTGCCGATGTCAAGTTGATTTCAGAGTAAAAAAAATTTTGTGAAAGTCAAATTAAAAAAAAAAAGTATATTGTTATTATTTATCTTGGAAATTGCTGGCCAATTACGTTATCTATTGTGTCAAATTCAAGAATCACTTTCTTGAATTCAAATTTCATTCCAATTTTCCAGTTCCATTTCTACTTCTTGAGTAATTTTAGATCACTTTCCTTACTTAATTCCTTGTTTGGGGTCCACATGAGTTAAAATCTTGAGTGAGATCGAATTAATTCTTTGAAGTACTTACAAGAAAGCATTGAGTGAAAAAATGCAGAGTGGTAAGATTAATAGAGGGAAAAATCCAATTTGAGTGACACACGAGCGTATATACGTGAGGCAAATATCAAAATAGATTTAGGATGTCTGACAGGGACGGTTTTACTTCAAACAGGAAGGATAATCAAGTCAACATGTCGGATGAGGTAATACGGCGATTCAAAAGGTTGTTTGAGGATGTAAGAGACATATTGGATAGGTAAGATACATTGTTTGCTAATTTACGACGGGAACACTCTAAAGTAATTCCTAATGCTAGGAGGCAAGGAAGGCGGGACCATAGAGCGGAATATGCTGGAGATTGGGAAGCAGATAGTGATATCAATAAGGATGCATTGATGGATGTTGAGCTAGGAAGAATGGGGGATAGAGGAGTTAGACATGAAAGAATGGGTAGAGAGCTTGTTGGAGATGATATTGATAGAAGTATGGGCAACATCAATATGACAATTCCTTCATTCAAAGGAAAGAGCGATCCGGAAGAATATTTGGAGTGGGAAAAGAAAGTGGAGTTGATATTTGACTGCCACAACTACTCGAAGGAAAAGAAGGTAAAAATTGCGATGCTTGAATTTACTGATTTTGCTATTATTTGGTGGGATCAAGTAGTAACATCTAGGATGAGGAAACATGAGAGGCCTATTAATACTTGGGAAGAATTAAAGGCTATCATGAAGAAGAGGTTTGTGCCTAGTCATTATTATCAAGAGTTTCATCAAAAATTGAAAAACTTCTACCAAGTTTCTAGAAGTATGGAGGATTATCATTAGGAGATGGAGATTGCGATGATTAGAGCAAATGTTGAGGAAGATAGGGAAGCAACTGTGTCCCAATTTTTGAATGGTTTGAATATAGATATAGCTAATGTAGTAGAGTTGCAACATTATGTGGAGTTGGAAGACATGCTACATGTAGCTATGAATGTGGAAATGTAATTGAAGAGGAATGCGACAACTAGGTATACATCAGGTTCTTCAGGTTCTAACTCTTCCTGGAAACTGAAGTGGGATAATAATAAGGGTGATGTGGCTATTTCAAACGGTAGGACTAAGCTACTGAAGGGAAATGATGAAGTTGCTAGCAAGGCTACACCCAAGGTGGATTCACAACCATCTAGGAATTGGGATATCAAGTGTTTTAGGAGCTTGGGGTGGGACACATTACTTCTCAATGTCCAAACAAAGGACAATAATTTTGCGAGACAATGCATAAATGGTTAGTGAGGGTGAGGGTGAATATGATGACATGCCCGAATTGGAAGAAGCTATCAATGGTGAGGGAATGGAGTATGCAGTGGGAGAGCTATTGGTTACACGGTAAGCTCTTAGTGCTCAAATCAAAGTGGATGACTTGGAGCAACAAAGGGATAACATATTTCATACGAGGTGTCACGTCAACAACAAGGTATGTAGTATGATTATTGATGGGAAAAGTTGTACCAATGTGGCTACCACAACACTTGATGAAAAATTGGGATTAACTATGCTAAAACATTTGAGACCTTATAAATTGCTATGGTGGAATGCGTGTGGAGAGGTTAAAGTGAATAGGAGAGTATTGGTGAGTTTCTCAATTGAGTGATATCATGATGAAGTGATGTGTGATGTAGTTTATACATGTCGAGCATATTTTGTTGGAAAGGTCATGACAATATGATAGGAAGGTGGTTCATTACGGGTACAAAAATATGTACAGCTTTACTAAAGATGGAAAATCTATTACTCTTGCACCGTTGATATCATAACAAGTGTATGAAGATCAAATCAAGTTGAAAAGTAAGGAAAAAAAGATTGAGAGAAAAGAGGAGTGAGACTGACCTTTCACAACATGAGAGCAAGAGATAAAATAGAGAGGTGGCTAAAGGTAAGAAAAAAGGAGTAAAGTCCCAAGAGAGAAGAGTAAAAGAGTCTTGTGAGAGGAGAAAAAAGTCGAAAGTAAATTTCTTTGCAAAAGGGAGTGAGTTGAATAGGGTAGTAGTTGAGAACCGACTTATGGTCTTGTTGGTTTATAAGGAATCATTCCTTGTCGAAAGTGAATTTCTTTGCAAAGTGGAGTTAGTTGAAAAAGGCAATAAATGAGAGATAACAAATGATATTGTTGGCTTATAAGGAATCATTCCTCAATTTTGAGGAATCTAACACATCCCTCCCCAATTTGACTACTTCTTTGTTGTAGGAATTCGAAGACGTATTTTCGGAGGACATGCCTAGTGGGCTACCACACATTCGAGGCATTGAACATCAAATTGATTTCGTACCTAGAGTTATCATTCCAAACAAGCCGACTTATCGGAGTAATCTCAAGGAGACTAAGGAACTTCAAAGGCAAGTTGAAGATTTGATGAGTAAAGGGTATGTGTGAGAGAGTATGAGTCCATGTGCCGTGCCCGTACTACTGTACCAAAGAAAGATGGAACTTGGAAGATGTGTGTCGACTGCAGGGCCATCAACAATATAATGGTAAAGTATCGTCATTATATTTTTAGGTTAGATGAAATACTAGATGAATTACATGGATCTTGTATATTTAGTAAAATTGATCTTAAAAGTGGATATCATCAAATTAGGATGAGGGAAGAAGATGAATGGAAAATCGCTTTCAAAACTAAATATGGTTTGTATGAGTAGTTGGTTATGCCATTTGGAGTTACTAATGCACCTAACACATTTATGAGATTAATGAACCATGTTTTACGTGCATTCATAGGTAAATTCGTAGTAGTTTACTTTGATGACATATTGGTATATAGTAAGAATTTAAATGAACATATATGACATTTGAAATGTGTGATTGTAGTCTTAAGGCAAGAACAACTTTATGCTAAGTTTAAAAAGTATACATTTTGCATGGAAAGTGTTGTTTTCCTTGATTATGTCGTTAGTGCTAAGGGTATTGAAGTGGATGAGGAGAAAATCAAAGCCATCAAGGAATGACCAACACCTAAAAGCATAACTGAAGTAAGAAGCTTCCATGGGTTAGCTAGTTTCTATAGGCATTTTGTAAAAGATTTTAGCACACATGCCACACTACTCACGAAAATTATAAAGAAAAGTGTAAGATTTTATTGGGGCGTTGAACAAGAACATGCTTTTAATACTATTAAAGATAGGTTGTGTATTGCCCCGATTTTATCATTACCTGTCTTTAACAATACTTTTGAGGTTGAATGTGATGCATCAGGAATAGGTATTATTGAAGCTGTCTTAATACAGGAACGAAGACCAATAGCTTACTTTAGTGAAAAGCTAAGTGGAGCAGCCCTTAATTATCCTACATATGACAAGGAGTTGTATGCACTTGTTCGAGTTTTGGAGACATAACAGCACTACCTGTGGCCAAAGGAGTTCGTGATTCACACCGATCATGAGTCCTTGAAGAACTTAAGGGGTCAATGCAAGCTAAACAAGCGACATGCAAGGAGGATGGAGTTCATCGAGATATTTCCATATATTATCAGGTATAAACAAGGTAAAAAAATGTGGTAGCGGATGCATTGTCAAGGAAGTACGTACTTCTAACGTCTTTAGGTGCTAAATTGCTAGGATTTGAATATGTTAAGGACATGTATGCTAATTATCCAGATTTTTCTAATATATACTAATCATGTGATAAGGGTGCTATGAATAGATTCTTTAAGCACGATGGATATTTATTTAGGAAAAATAATCTATGTGTTCCTAGATGTTCAATGAGATAATTATTAGTACGCGAGACACATAGTGGTGGTCTAATTGGGTCATTTTGGAGTAAAGAAGACCTTAGAGATGCTAAGCGAACATTTTTATTGGCCTAAGATGAAGGTTGACGTTGATCAGGTTTGTAGTAGATGCACCAATTGTAAAAAGGCGAAATCTAAGGTTTTACCACATGGTTTATACACGCCATTACCTATTCCTAGTGAATCTTGGATTGATGTATCAATGAATTTTGTGTTTGGTTTACCTAGGACTAAGAAATGAAGTGACTATATATTTGTGGTGGTAGATAGATTTAATAAGATGGCATACTTCATTCCATCTCATAGAACCAATGATGCCACCAATATAGCTGATCTATTTATTAAGGAAGTAGTGCGCTTACATGAGATTCCTAGAAGTATTGCATCTAATAGAGATGTTAAATCTCTTAGTCTTTTTTGGAGAATTTTGTGGAATAAGTTAGGAACCAAACTATTGTTTTCTACTACTTGTCACCCACAAATAGATGGGCAAACTGAGGTAGTTAATAGGAGTATAGTACAATTGTTGCGCACTATAGTTAATAAGAATTTAAAGAGTTGGGAGGATTGCTTGTCATTTATAGAATTTGCATATAATAGGGCCACACATTCTACTACTTCTTACTCGCCTTTTGAAATTATATATACCTTTAGATTTAATTCCTTTACCTATGAATGAAAGGGATAGTTTAGATGGAAAGAAGAAGGTCGATTTGGTGAAACCACTCCATGAAAAGGTAATGTTGCAAATTGAGAAGAAAAATGAACACCATGCTTCTCAAGCAAACAAGGGACGAAAGCGCGTTACATTTGAACATGGAGATTGTGTTTGGGTGCACTTGAGGAAAGAGTATTTCCCGGAACAAAGAAAGTCGAAGCTGTAGCCACGAGGAGATGGTCAATTCCAAGTCCTTGAAAAGATCAATGACAGTGCCTACAAATTAGACCTTCCAGGTGAGTATAACGTTTTGGCTACTTTTAATATCTCTGATCTCTCTCTCACTCTCACTCTCTTTGATGTAGGTACATATTCGATGATGAATCCTTTTGAAAGAGGGGATAATGTGATCACGGAGCCGAGTGCGTCAAAGTCTAGCTCCGGGAAAGATCCGTTGATTATCGATGAAGGTCCGCTGACACGTTTGAGGGTGAAGCGGGTGAAAGAGGTGATGTGATTGCTCGTTCAAGCTACGGTTGACAATATGGCAATCTTGATGAAGAAATGAGCAAGTTCCGTGTTGGGGTCGACGACCCAAACGGGTTGGAGCAACTTGATTCAAGTAACGGAAGGAGGGCCCCAGGACAAATAACTATGCTATCGTATAGTTCATCAAGCTATGCGATCGCATAGCCCATTGCAGGAAATCCAGGGGTCCAATTTGGTCATGCGACCGCAAGTAATAACATTATGCGGACGCATAGTGTTATTCGAGAGTCGAATTTCCTAATTATGTTAGGAATCTATTTTTGTTATCTTTTGTAATCTTTTAGAGTTTATTTCCGTTTAAACTAGGGTTTTATGGGTTCCATATAAAGAGTTTCATTATTTTCATTGAAAAACACACAATTATTGAGATTATTATCATAAGGTTAAATTGCTTTCTTCTCGTTCTTCATTAATTTAATTTTGAACTTGTCAATAATTAAATTCTTGTAACGTTCTACAAATTCAAAGTAATATTCATAAGTTTTGTGATCACGGGTTAAGATATTGTTAGCTATTGTCTTGGTTCTTGATTCAATAATTTATTGAATCGAGCTTTTCAAACCTTGATTCTTGGCTTTCTCGGATTGTTCTAATTTGTCGTAGGTTCCTTAGCTACAATCGCTACGTGGTTTCACATCAAAAAGTGTATAACCCACGTATGGGTATGGATGCTCTCGAAGTGTTTCCTGTCCGTCGAGCTGCAGCTGACCAGCGGGCTGGAGGTGCTGGAAGAACTGGGCCCTGGAACTTGCTATCAAATATATACAGAGAGCGCATACTTAAATAAAATGCTGCAAAGTCCTGTGCCAGAGATCCAGAGAACCAACCTTGGCAATGTGATTTTGTTGCTGAAGTCTTTAAAGATTGACGACTTGTTGGATTTTGATTTTATGGACCCTCCTCCTCAGGAAAACATCCCTAATTCAATGTACCAGTTGTGGGTTTTGGGTACTCTGAATAATGTTGGGAATTTAACAGATCTTTGTTGGAAAATGGTTTGAGTTTCTGCTTGATCCTCCCCTTGTCAAGATGCTTTTGATGGGTGAGTAGCTAGGATGCATTAACGAGGTTTTGACAGTTGTGTCGATGCTTTCAGTACCATCTGTATTTTTTCGACCCAAGGATCGGGTGGAGGAGAGTGACGCTGCACGAGAGAAATTTTTTTGCCGGAGTCTGGACTCTGACCGCCTCACACTTCTTAATGTGTACCATTAATGGAAGGCTAATCAATAAAGATGCGACTGGTGTAATGACCATTTTCTTCATGTCAAGGGCTTACGCAGGCTAGGGAGATAATCCCAGTTATTAGATATTCTTAAGACACTGAAGATACCGCTCACATCTTGTGGACCTGATTGGGACGTTGTGAGAAAAGCCATATGTTCCGCGTACTTCCATAACGCAACACGACTCAAGGGAGTCGGGGAGTATGTAAACTGTAGGAATGGAATGCCATGCCACTTGCATCCAAGCAGTACTCTTTATGGTTTGGATTATACTCCAGATTATGTAGTTTATCACGAGTTAATCTTGACGACAAAAGAGTACATGCAATGCGTCAGTCTCGCCTCAATGGCTGGCCGAGCTAGGACCCATGTTTTTCTCGGTAAAAGTCATATACTTCAATGTTGGAGCATAAGAAGAAACAGAAGCAAGAGCAAACAGCCATGGAAGAAGAGATGGAGAGCTTGAGGAAAGTGCAATAGGATAAAGAAAGGGAAACTAAGGAAAGGGAGAAGAAAAAGAGGGCCAAGGAACAACAACAAGTTTCAATGCCTGGATTAAAACAAGGCTCTTCTACTTATTTGAGACCAAAGAAACTTGGGTTGTGAATTTTATTTTCTTGTACCAAAATGACCTTGACTCTCAATGCATCTTTGATAGAGAAGATTGAACCGCAATATTCCATACTATAGAAGGAAAAAAAATTAAATTTTGTTCATTACACTGTATAAATATTCACTCTGAGTTTGAAGTCCCATTGATCAAATTTGTTATACCTTTTGTAGATTTCCGAAGTTTTAAAATATATACTTCGAAAATATTACTCAATTTATTCAATAGTATAGTGATAAGTCGTGGATTGATTCTTTTACGAGGGTTAGAGATGCGGATGAGATTTTTGGGCTACTTGGAGATGAGGAAATTATGGACATTCCTCTTGGACCATGGGCAATTTATTTTTAATATTGTTATTTATTATGATGATGATGAAATATCGGTGATATTGTAGTATATATGGAATAATGAGATTTGATGAGAGATAAAGGGGGGGAGGAGAGAGAGAATGTAAAGGATGATATGGTGTCACATTATCGATGTTTCATCATCGTGATGATAAATAACGTTACTCATTTATTTCAAATAGTGATTTTAGGCTTGAGTTTAGTTTTTAGTGTTATTTTACATTGTACTTCCCGTCTTTGAACGAAGTAATTTTTTATTTTCCCTTTTCATTCACAGGAAGTTAGGTATAGCCCTTTTAAGATTGTACTCTTATTTCATGATTTGAACATAATACATCTGTACGAAGTCTAAATTAAAAAAAGGGCTTTCAATTATCATTCAATTACAAATGAACTAAACAGAATGCCGTAATATTTCATCTCTGATTCCAGTTTTGAGGTAATTTCATCTTCTTTTTTTCTTAATTTCACCCTTTACCTCCCAATGGAGACTTGAAAGTAAATTAATTTAGTTTTAGGCTTCTTTTAAGCTTAGCCAAACATGACTCAGCATTAGATTAAATTGGGCTTTTATTCACGCAAGACAAAAACTTGACCCAAAAGAGAAGCCCAATAATATTAACAGGCTAGAATTCCAAAAAGGCCCAGACTACTGATTATGGGCCTGAATTCTGTTGACATTGAAGAAAGATGAAGAAATAAGCTGTAGAGAAGGATCCTCCGATTATCTGGTCGACTGCTGTGAGTGACTGACTCCCAGTCCTTGACTGAGAAAACCAGAATTCAATAACCCGATCGGAAAATGGCCGGAGCTTCCAAGAGAAGCATCCGGGGCAAGACGCCATCCTCTTCCGTGGACAACTATAATGATCCATCAATCCGAAATGTAAAACCAAACACCAGAATTCGAAAATCCGGCGGCAGGGACCAGAATTTCATTCGGATTTTAAACGTGAACATCAAATATTTATTCATTTTTGGACTTGTTTTCTTTTTAATCGCTTTGTTTTTAGTTAATCACCTCATAAACCCCGCGGAAGAGCCTGTGAAACCCAGAGTCATCACTCCGCTTCCTGCCCCAAAACTGATGGATCTTCCTATGGTAAAGATAGTTTTTTTTTTCCTTGGTACTACGTGAATAATGTATAAAACTTGGGGGTTTATTTGTTGGTATTTATTTATGTGTAAATTGATGAAATGTTATGTTGCAGTTTCAAGGGGAGCACAAGGAAAGCTTATATTGGGGAACGTACAGGCCTCATGTTTACTTTGGAGTTCGTGCACGGTAAATTTGTTTCTTTGCACATTGCTTCCTTTTAATTTAATAGTAGCTGCTATTAGTCTTTTAATTCGTAGCTTTAGATTGTAAACGAATTATCATTTGTGGTTGCAATTACTTTTGTTAACTCTTTTAAGAACTTTAGAATTCAACTTCAAAAATTTTGATAGCTTTGGTGATGAAATCAGCAAGCTTTTTAATATTTAAGGCTTGCCTGAAGTATCTTACTCTTGTTGGTAATTTGTGATGAAAAATGATAATTGGAACATTCAGGATATATATATAAACCTTGGCCTCCATTTGAAAAAAAAAATGTAGATAATTTATAAATGGCCAAACTTTCGACAAGTACTATCCACTTATTCAATACTCATTTCTATCTATTTATAAATTAAATTGTTTATAACTTCTTCCCAAATGGAGGCATAATCGAGCCAGGTTACGAAAGTGTAAAAGTTTTTCTTTTTGCCTGCCATCTGTATATTGATATATCTTTATAGCATGTCTAGAAATTAATACGAGTATGATAATAATAATAAAGCAATTGTAATTGGCAGGACTCCACAGTCTCTGCTCACTGGTTTGATGTGGCTTGGTGTAAAGGATGGAAGATATTCCATGCGGCATGTCTGCCAAAATTCGGACGAGCTTAAGACATATGGCTGGACACATCATAATGGACGGGATTATGGTCATCAAGTATTGGTTGACCAAGAATTCACACTTATGACTAGCTTTTTAAAATACAAGGAGAAGGAGAGTGGATATGGAGGAAACTGGGCAGTTCGAATTGAAGCACAGAGCGACAAGTCAGTCTCCTTACCATGTCTCATACTTGCCTTCTGAAACACTTTATATTTGTATTCTGGTTACGAAGTTATAGCTCCAGATAAACAGTTTTCCAAAATAATGCTCGTTGATTTCTTAATATGTTGTTGAGTCCATGGTAGACTAATGATGAAAGAGGATTTGGAAGAGATAGGCATGTGATGTAATATCCTTCCCCCCCACCCCCTCCTTTACCAGGCTGAATTTGGCAAATAATGTTACCCAATGAGTTTTTTTTTTAAATAGTTCTTGAACTGTTCCTCGCCCATTCTTACTTTTTTGGCAATTTGTCGTAAGAATTATATTTTGTAAAAAGTTGTATTTAGCCCCTGTTTGGTATACATTAAAATTTTCATTATCATTCTTTTACTCATTTTCAACCACACATTCTTCAATAAAATAATATTTTTCATCGCTTCAAAAACTTTTTCTTCTTTTTCAACCACACATTCTCCATCAATCTACTATTTCAGAATACATTCTTTCAAAATAATGTGGCTCAAACACACCTTTAGAGGATCTTTGATGCTTGAAAGTAAAATTGCTGGATAATTATTGTTATACTTTTGAATATACCTTGTTTTAGAAAGATGCCTTCATGAAGTATTAGGAAAATTACTCTGAGAGGTAGCTCAATTGGTCAGGTCTTGGGTTTGCTCCCCAATCGTCATCGGTTCGAGTCCCCTCAGGGCCACGTACCTGACCGTAAACTTCAGGACCCCGTGGAATTAGTTGAAGTGTACGCAAGTTGGCCTGTATATCCACGGTTATTAAAAAAAAAAGTATTAGGAAAATTATTTGAATAAATTTCGGGAAAATGCCTATTTACGTCTTTAGCATTCAAGGATTTTACTTTCACCGAAGATTTAAGGACAAAGCATGATCAAATAATTAGAATGTTCTTTATTCTCACACACACACACACACACACACACATTTTAATCTTCCTTGTAGGGTTGTATTTTCTAGATTTTGATTTCTCTATTATACCATATGTGAAATCAAACTTTGACATTTTTACCATTTAGGAATGATTTAAATCCACCAATGGCCACTTAACTTTATACTTAGTGTCATCATGACTACTTAATTTGATTTTGTTTCACCACGACTACTCAACTTTATACTTAGTGTCACCATAACCACTCAATTGGATTTTATTTCACCATGACCACCCAACTTTTTTACCCTTTTTACTAATTTTAAAAAGAGTGAAACAGTAACCATCGAGTTGTAAAAAGGCTAAATAGATTAGGAAAATAATTTGTTTGAGAAATCCCTTAATTGAAGGGATTCTGTTATCCCTTAATCATAGGAATTTGGTTGAATATTTTTTTCCAGATTTTAGGCTGATTTAGTTTCCTATTTTTCCTCTTGTAAATTACTATATATTGCCTTGTATTATCAATGAGAAAATGCAAATTTTCCCTTTCTTATATTTTGTTTCATGGTATCAGAGCTTCGGCTCCTCTAGGAATTTTTCAGGCAGCCTTCATTGCTGCGGATTTGAGTTCTTTTTGTTTTTCTGGGTTCTTTTCTGCCATATTTTAGCTAGTATTTAGCTTTGATCGCCTTCTTTAAAACCTGATCAGTCAGCAACCCCAACCCATTCACCGAAATCATCATGTCAACCTCCGAAATCACCAGCAACCCATCCGAAGAATTCAATTCTATTCAAAAAATTAGAGAGTTACAAAACATTCGAACCTCCTATAGATTCAATGGGAAAAACTACCTCAAATGGTCTCAATTTGTCCGAATGTATCTCAAAGGTAAAGGAAGACTTGCTCATCTTCTTGGAAAAGGACCTGCAAAGGATAAACCAGAATTTAGAGCATGGGATGAAGAGGATTCCATGATAATGTCCTTGGCTATGGGACTCTATGGATCCCATGATTAGCGACACATGCATGTTTCTGTCTACCGCAAAGGAGATATGGGACTTTATCCGCCGCACATATCCAAAGGCCCATGATGTTGCACATGTGTACGAGATCAAGGTCAAGACCGCAGCCACAAAGCAAGGAGACAAATTTGTCACAGAGTATGCAAACATATTGCTAAATTTGTGGCAAGAACTTGATCATTACCGAGTTTTTGAAATGAAATGTCTTGAGGATGCTTTCATCTTGAAGAACTTCATTGAAAAAAATCGAGTTTACGATTTTTTGGAAGGATTGAATCCTGACTTTGATCAGGCTAGAGTTCAAATTCTCGAAAAGTTGGAGACACCATCTCTAGAAGAAACTATTTCATTAATTCTAGCAGAAGAAAGTCGGAGAAGTGTTATGCTTGAACTACACCCACGGATGGGTCAGCCCTGGTAGCAAACCATCAGGAGAAAAGGAGAAAAGAAAGAATGATATACCCAAATACCCGGGTAGAGAAAAATAGTGGAAGGAAAACAAGAACAACCTGTGGTGCACCTATTGCAAGAAACCGATGCATGAAAGGGAGAAATGTTGGAAGTTAAATGGTAAACCTCCAAGCCGAGAATGGGGGGACCATGAGGGGCAGTAGAGACCTCAAGCGCACATGGTGGAGCAGCCCAAAACTGAGGAAAATCCCAAAGCAGGAGGATTTAACAGTGAAGAAATTGAACAGCTAAGAAACTTATTGGAGTGAGAAGCCTTCTGGAGCCTGCTCTTTGGCCCTTTGTAAACTTTCATTTTCTTTGTATCAATGCCTCAGACAAGTGTTATGACAATTCTTGGATTATTGACTCAGGCGCCACAAACCACATGACCCCACTCCTCAATTCTTTCATAACTAAACCCCATGTCCTAGTAATAGAAAAATTGTAACGGCCAATGGCTCTCTAGCTACTGTTGCAGGGTTCGGAGATATTCATATCACACCTAACATTGACCTCAAACATGTCCTTCATGTACCAAAATTGTGAGCTAGCCTTGTGTCCATTAAAAAACTTACCCAAGATCTTAAATGTTACGCTGTGTTTTCTCCTTAATGTGTTTTTCAGGATCGGGGAACGGGGAGGAAGATGGGACTTGCTAAGGAAAGGAACGGCCTCTATCACCTTGAAACACCACATAAAGAAAGGAGTTATTTGTCTATGTCTTCATCTTTTCTACGTTCCGAAAATAAAGATACCATTTGTCTGTATCACTTACGTCTAGGTCATCCATCATTTAAAGTTTTAAAAATCATGTTTCCTCATTTGTTCCAAGGATTAGATATCTCTGAGTTTCATTGTGATATTTGTGAATTGGCAAAACATACTCGTGTATCTTTTCCTATTAGCAATAAAAGTTCTCATCCTTTTCATTTGATTCATAGCGACTTATGGGGTCCTTGTTTCTGCGGCTCGTTGGTTCATAACCTTAATTGATGATTGTACTCGGGTTACATGGCTCTTCCTTCTTAAACAAAAATCCGATATCCGCACTGTTATACCTACCTTCCACTCAATGATTCAAAATCAATTTGGGGTAAAAATAAAAATGTTTAGGATGGACAATGCTCGAGACTACTTTAACCAACTCTGTCACATTACTTTCAAACACATGATATTATCCATGATTCTTTATGTGTCAACACACCCCAACAAATTGAGGTAGCTGAAAGAAAAAATGGACATTTACTGAATACTACCCGAGCTTTACTCTTTCAAGGAAATGTTCCTAAATCCTACTTGGGGGAAGTTGTACTTACTTCCACATTTGTCATAAATAGGCTCCCTTCGACGGTGTTAGATAACAAAAGCCTCATAGAGATACTTAATAAATTTTATCCCCATTTCCGAACCTCTAATGGACTCATACCTAGAGTATTTGGGTGCATTGCCTTTGTTCATGTCCACAACCAACATAGAGGCAAACTAGACCCTCGAGCCATCAAATGTGTCTTTCTTGGTTACTCATCCACTCAAAAGGGGTACAAGTGTTGCAATCCCTCATCTAAAAAACTTTTACATTTCGGCAGATGTTACCTCTGCTGAAAAAATACCATTTTTTCCCAAGTCATCTCTTCAAGGGGAGATATCAATGATGGAAGCAGTACTTGTGAGTCCTTCGAACCAAATAAAAATCTCGACCTTTCTCAAGTTTCAGATGCTCCCGTCCGTGTCGAACCCGAACAAATCACATCCGAGTCTCCCAATCCTACCACTGAACTCAAGTCTCCTCCTATCCCAGCCAGTGTCACTCATGATCTTCCAAGTTTTCCTCATGTGTACTCAAGGAAAGGCCGTCCCAAAACTGACACTGGTCCAAGAATCCAACTCAGACTTTGGCAATGAGATTGTAGTAAGATCTGACCTACCTTTACACACATAAAATGTTGAAACATTCATTGATTCCATAGATGACTTGGATCTCCCTATTGCTGTTAGAAAAAATACCAAAGAATGCACTAAATGACTGCTCTACCCACTATATTACTATGTTTCACTTAAGCACCTGTCACCAGCTCACAAAAGGTTCATTGTGAGTTTAAACATCACTGTTATTCCTAACACTGTTTATGAGGCATTGTCAAGAAGTGAATGGAGGGACGCTATGAGACAAGAAATGAATTCATTAGAAAAGAATAGAATATGGGAGATCCTTGATAAATCGAAAGGAAAAAACATTGTTGATTGGAAATGGATTTTCACATTGAAATACAAAGTTGATGGTTTCCTTGAAAGATATAAGGTGCGATTGGTGGCTAAAGGGTACGCTCAAACATATGTGATTGATTATCAGGAGACTTTTGCACCAGTTGCAAAAATGAATACAGTAAGAATTTTATTATCATTGGCTGGTCACTCTAACTGGGAACTCCTTCAGTATGATGTTAATAATACATTTCTTCATGGTGATCTTGATGAAGAAATTTTCCTGAACATTCCACCGGGATTTGAGGGGGACACAATTAACAAGGTATGCAAGCTTAAGAAGGCTCTTTATAGGTTAAAACAATCTCCTAGAGTATGGTTTGAAAGATTTGCAACGGTTATGAAAGACTCGAGATATAAACAAA
The DNA here is from genome assembly GCA_903798375.1 of Fraxinus sp. D2006-0159. NCBI lineage: Eukaryota > Viridiplantae > Streptophyta > Magnoliopsida > Lamiales > Oleaceae > Fraxinus > Fraxinus sp. D2006-0159. The sequence continues at coordinate 13,974 of CAIGRQ010068373.1, read as the reverse complement.
GTCAAGGTGACCACACTTTGTTCATTAAGCACTTGTCTACAGGTGGAGTAAGTGCACTTCTAGTCTATGTGGATGACATCATAGTGACGGAAACGATGAAAGAGAAAAATACAAGTTGAAGCAAAGACTAGAAAAAGAGTTTGAGATAAAGGAATTGGGGAAACTAAAGTACTTCCTTGACATTGAAATGACATATTCTACACTAGGAATCCTCATATCTCAACAAAAGAATGTAACTGATTTGTTGACAGAAACCGGGAAGATTGGATGTAAGTTAGTTTCTACACCAATGGATCCAAATTATAAATTGGGAGAAGTTAAAGAAGAACCAACCGTTGATAAAAGAATGTACCAGAGGTTGGTAGGTAGACTTATATACCTTGCTCACAATCGACCAGATATAGCCTACTCCGTGAGCGCGATGAGTCAATTCATGCATGATCCTAGAGAACCTCATCTTCAAGCAACGTATAGGGGTACTACATTGCTTAAGCCCGAGGAAAGGAATTTTGTTCAAAAAGAACAATAATCTAATTCTGGAAGCTTATACCGACGCCGACTATGCAGGTTCCCTAGTAGATAGGAGATCAACTACAGGGTATTGCACTTTTCTTGGAGGTAATCTAGTAACATGGAGAAGCAAAAAAAGAATGTGGTGACAATGTTATCTGCAGAATTAGAATTTAGGGATATTGCTCAAGGATTGTGCGAACTACTTTGGCTAAAGATCATCCTAGATTTAAAAATCAAATGGGAAAGCCCTATGAAGCTCTATTGTGATAACATGTCAGCTATTAATATTGCTTATAATCCTATACAATACGATAGGGCAAAGCATATTAAAATTGATAGGCATTTTATTAAAGAAAAATTGGAGGAAGGATTGGTGTGTATGTCATATGTTCCTTCGGGACAACAATTAGTTGATGTTCTAACAAAAGGGCTTAACAGTTCGAGTTTCCAAGATTTTGTATTCAAGCTAGGAATGGAAGACATCTATTCTTCAGCTTGAGAGGGAGTGTCGAGTTGTAAAAAGGCTGTAAATGGATTAGGAAAATAATTTGTTTTAGAAATCCCTTAATTGGAGGGATTCTATTATCCTTTAATCATAGGGATTTGGTTGAATATTTTTTTCCAGATTTTAGGCTGATTTAGTTTCTTATTTTTCTGTTGTAAATTACTATATATTGTCTTGTATTATCAATGAGAAAATGCAATTTTTCCCTTCCTTATATTTTGTTTCAGTAACTTTGCATTATATATATAAAATAATTTTTTTTTTTAAAAAAAATAAAGACTTATTTTAAAAAAACGTTACTTAAAAAAAAATAATGAAAACTTATTTTAAAAAAAGTTACTTAAAAGAATAAAATAAAATAAAAACTTATTTAAAAAAATTAAAATAAAATAAAACTTATTTTGAAAAAAAAAAACGTTTTTAAAATAAAATAAAAACTTATTTACAAAAAAGCTTTTAAAATAAAATAAAAAACTTATTTTAAAAAAAGCTTTTAAAATAAAAAAAAAACTTTACCTTTTTACTGTTTTAAAATTATTGAAAATGGTGAAAAATGTTGGGTGGCCATGGTGAACCGTTATATGAAATTGGGTGGCTATTATGAAACAAAATCAAATTAGGTTGTAATGGTGACATTAAGTATAAAGTTGGGTGAACATTGGTGGATTTAACCTTTAGGAATTGGAGCTGTCTTAAGACTAAAGAAATGTAGAGGTCCCAAAGGACTCAACATATAGTGAACTCCACCTAGAAAAAGAAATAAAAAAGGAAAGATATGAATGCTTTGTGGATTTTTAAATTCTGATGCCCAAGGAATTATTTTAATAATTTGGTAATGATTCTTGCATATAGGGTACTCCAGTTCTTGCTGCAGCTCATGTAATGAATTGGCATGTTCATTTTAACAACTAATATCTATCAGTGGGTTTTATACCCATGTTTGGCTTCAGCTCTTCAATTTTAATTAGAAGTGAATAAATTACTCTAATATTTTTCTTTTGGTGCATAGTATTATCATCATGCAATACTTCCAATCATTAAAAAATTACTTAATATTATAAAGAAGCGCTTAGATTTTTTTGTCAATTTGCTGTAGTCACTTCATGATGTATGCTATACATTTGTTGTCTTCATCTTATATACAATTCTCTGATTTGATGTCATGATGTGTTGAATGATTCAGACATAGTGAAGTAATGTCAGAACTTGTGCACATCTTCTTTTATGTGGCTGATGAAGGTGGAACTGCTATAGATTTGGGTGGAAGTGTTAGGGGCATTCGTGATGACTCCATCCTGGCATTTGGTTCGCGGAATGATGTTGGTAACTGGCAGTTACATTTAGGGTCAGAGGTCTCTTTTCCTAAACCATTTCTTAAAACCACCCTTATGTATTTTATTTATTTTTATTTTTATTATTATTTTGTGTGCGTGTGTGTGTGGATGTCCTATGAACCTGCTTTTTGAGAAATTGAATGGTTTATGTGATTAGAACTTTTTGTTTCTCAAATTCTCTTATGGTCTTTTGTGAGAGATTTTGACAATCCTGAGTCCATGGTTCGTGCTATTAAATTTATGTGAACCAGCTCCTGTGTGTATGCTGTTTCTTTTTGATGAAATACTTTTAAAAAAATATTTAAATTTGTTCATAACCATCACTGGCATGTCATGAAGCTATGAATTTTTTAGTTTAAAAACCATTATGCAAGTCTGCTTCTGCACCAGACAACCTATTTCGGATGGTAATGTACTAGCATTTAATGAATTTCTTGCAGGATGATTATGAGATCCATTATTCTGGTTTCAAGACACTTCACATTCACAATCTATCTGAACTTGTCCTAGCAAATCTTGGAACCCAGGTGTATATCAAGCATTGCCTCAGCTTGGTGGCTTTTGCTTTCAGGCTTTACAAATATTGAATCGTCATCTTCCTTCATTCATTTTCTTCCTCTTTTTGTTTAGGCTAGGAAATTTGATCGTTTGCAGCTTTCTGATACTTCTGACCACTCTCCAAACATTCTAGTTTTTCAGGTTTGCCATCAAGAGTTATATGTCTTAGTACATCAATTTAGTGTTTTGCTTCTTATCTATCTTATTCAGTAGTTCGTTGTTTATTGTTCAGATCTCTGCTAGGATTCCCTTCAAAGCAGATGTTGTATTCGTATCAGGATCTAGTGGTCAAAATTCAAGAATGGAAGAGCATTTTAGAAGCCTCACAGGTATGTTTGCGTCTATTTTGTACAATTGATGAAAACTTGAAACTCCAGACTAATTGGATTTGATTCTTGGTGGGAAAAGGGAATAGAATTGCTATAGGAATGAGACCCGGGAAAAGAATAAGAACTCAAACCAAAGGCTGCTTTGGTGATAAAGCTGGGAGAACATCTCTGTTGAAGTCAATTGTATTAAAAACAGATGAATAATGCTAAGTACAAATTAGAAAACAAGTATTTATAAGTTCCTAGGCCTCTGTACATCTAATCCTAATGAAAAAGTTTGTCAACAATTCCAGGTGACTCTTTGACTGCTCGTCTAAGTGAAAGGAAAAGCCAGTTTGAAGAAAAATTCGAAAGGCGCTTTAATATTTCTGATGAGGTATGAATTAGTGGAAGGTTCTTTTTCTTCTGCTGCATCATCTTTAAATTCAAATGTTTATGTACTTCAAAATATTGATATTTTCTGTTACACATTTTAGCCCACATTGTGGTCTTTTATAATTTAGGGCTTGAAACCCTGGCCTTGCGGGGTTCTGTTACAAGTTGTACCATTCTATCTAAAGATATTGCAAAGAGGCAACGGGATATGATTTTCGTGTTTGTTTTACCTATGGATAGATGTTACAAATGTATTGCTGCTCAAACCATATTCTTAAATTATCCCATTTTCCTTTAACGAGTGTGCTACTTCTGAATCCATGGTAATAAGTTGATCCTTCTATACTTCAGCATGAAATTCTTGTTCACTTATCACTCAATGACATTTTTTATTTAAGTGATTGATCAGGGAAAATTTTATAGTATCTTGCCATCAGCATTGATCTCACATCACATAATTTCCTTACCATTTAGTCCATTGATTTATATTTCCCAACTCCGTAAGGTGCTATGTTTGTGGCTGAAGAAACCAATAATAAGAGGTGAGTAGTGAGTCAAAGGGGAACTAGTTAACATCTACGCGTTATAGAATATTACATGATTTATTTGAATTTTATTATGATGCAAAAGTAAATTTCTTTCTTACATGTGATAGATTAATTGGATGGTTTTACTGATATTCATCAACCTTACCAACACACATTATTTTTTTAATTGACGACATCATAGGATGTAGAGGACCTATATACATTTCATTGTATTATATGTCACAAATATCAAATTATTGGATGCAAAATATGTTGTTAAATATACATTTACATTGGTGATTGGAATGCCTGCTGGGCTTTTAACATGACTGCATCTTTTCTGAAATAGCTATACTGAGAAGCTAGTCTAGTCTAAAGCATCTACTTTCAAGTCTTACTACGATTGTGAGAGATTACTTATACTTATGATTACTGTTATGGTGTTCTATTCTGTATTTCTAATCCTACTACCAATTCTCGTTTACTTTTGTTATGAATTCAAATTTAATGTGGTTTTTCAGCTTAATCCTGAAGCCAAGGCAGTGAGTAAGGCTGCTCTTGGGAATTTGTTGGGTGGAATTGGGTACTTTTATGGCCAATCAAAAATCTCAACTCCACCATCCTCTAATGTAAGTCTTCTGGCTTCTGTTTTGTATTGTTCTTTGGAAGCCAAAAATGGCTGCAACTCATAATCAAATGAATTTGTTCTGCCAGCTTTGGTTAACTGTGTCCTGATTTGATCGCCGCAGAAAATTAATTCTGAATAGTGTGTAATTTGCTAGAAGACTAGCTTCTGTGCCTCTATCCTATTGTGACTGCTTGACCTGCTAAAATGTTAGATTGTCCGTTTTCGGAACGGTACATTATGACAATTTTTCTTTTCATATTATAGAAGTTTCAAAAAGTTATCATTCACATATTTCAATATTACTAGTGATATTTGATAACATTTAAAATGCAGAAAACCATTAAAATTCCACCTAGTAAAGGCATTTGACCTGCGAAAGTAGCATCATAGCTCTAACTCCAGGCATAATTTATCAACTTGTGTGCTTAAATGGGAGCACGACTTTAAAAAAATGAAATTCTCTCTCATGTGGAAATTTTATGCTTGCAGCATAATGTTGGCTGGCTGGTATTCCTTCTCTGAACTTGGCTCGAATTTCCCTTTTTGGCTGCTTACTTTTTTTTTTTTCAATTAAGTCACTGAAAAGTTTGTGGCAATGCATGTTTTGGACTCCGAAGTGATTTTACAAAATGCTTGGAAGGTTGTAGGGGACTCCATTAGTTTTGCTTCTGCTTCAAGATGATTGCTAGGACCTGTTGCTAACTAAAAGCTCAATGCAACCAGTGTTATCACCTGTCAAATCAGTCACTTTTATTTTTAATGAGCATACCTGTCAGCTCTTACTTAACCTTCTCTTTGACCAGAAGTTTTAACAATCTTCCTTAAAATCTCGTAATTCTAAAATTTACGACTATTTCGAACAAGCTTGATTAATTGTTTTGGCATTATCTCTAATTGTCACTGAAGATTTTGACAATCTGATTATACATATTATTGCTCATCTGTTCGCATGATGTTTGCTATTTGGATAACTAGCAAAGTCACACAGTGGGCTATTATCTCGTGCAGCATAAGCTTGGTGATAATTTTATATCATATTGGCCAGCTGAGCTATATACAGCAGTTCCAAGCAGACCCTTTTTCCCTAGGGGATTTTTGTGGGATGAAGGATTTCATCAACTACTAATCTGGTGAGTTGCCTTTAGTCACATAATTTTTTTCGTTTTGGCTTTAATCGCCATTTGCTTTATTATCATCTGCAATGAGTTAATAACTTCCCTGTAAAACTACCCCAAAATCCTATTAACGTGACTTAATCTTTCATAATGTATTAATACCTATAAACTTTTGTTTTCTCTTCACGTAAATAGGCGTTGGGATGTTCATATTTCTTTGGATATAATTGGGCATTGGTTAGATCTGATGAATATTGAAGGATGGATTCCACGTGAGCAAATTTTAGGTGCTGAAGCTTTAAGGTGACAAAGCTTAACTTCTGTTATATTTTCAGCTCATAATAATTTGTCTTCACTCTTTCACATTGTAAGACATATCATATTCATTTGCAGTAAGGTCCCAGCAGAATTCGTTCTTCAGTATCCAACCAATGGAAATCCTCCAACATTATTTTTGGTTTTACGAGGTTTATTTTTTACTCATAGTGGACAGCATTCGGTGTTTCTTCTAGTGATTTTACATCATGTTTATGGCATTCTTTAAGTTCATAGTGATACTCATTATGCTATAGCATTACAAATAAAATATGGCATGGTGCACCAATCTCATGTTGACATTAGCTTTGTAGAGGATTCTGTGACCCCCATAAACTGGAAATATCGTATCGGCCTTTTCTCTGCTCATTTACTCCCTTGCCAAAAATTAATGAAGGATAGCAGCATGAAAAGGCCTAAAGTCCGTGATATGTGAATTTAATTTATTTGAACATTTTTGTCAATTTCATTTGTAGTGTGACTATTCTTGGTTGTATGTTTGATAATTTACGGCAATTAATTTGAAAATTATAAAATTATGGGTAGAATTTCGTCCCAGTTATACTTGGCTACAAGGCACCTTATTCTCTTTAATCATGATTTAATATGTGTTGGCCAACATATCTACCCCAGATATCATACTCGCAGCCTGTAATATGTACGTAGACATGGTATTCTCTACCTGTGTCCCTATATAACCAGGACCAGCCATTTTATAAGGACCGGAGTCAAACCTTACTGACACGAGATGTTTAAGTCATTTGCATTTAGTAATCAACTTATAGCTTCTTGCCCATGTCTTAATTGAAGACACTTTATCAAGGAAAATAAACCTATTGCTGAGGAAGATCTACTGAATGGCTAATGTATTACGAATTAAAATTTGCCTTGCAGATTTGATGTGCAGCATTAAGAAAAATCAGTTTGCTGCCACAGAAAGAAACGAGATCTCCATCTTTTTGAATCGAGCATTTATTCGTCTTGAAGCATGGTTTAACTGGTTTAATACTACACAGTCAGGTAGATGTTACAAATGTTAACTTTTCTACTAGTTTCTAATGCCGAAGGTTGACCATCCAACCTAATGGCCTGTATGGGTGTTACAAGTTGCATTTTTCCTGTAGATTGGCATGTTGCTATCCCGTAACCTGAGAAACCATGTTTTTTAAGACGGGCAGCTTAAAAAATGGCTTCTCATGTATGGAGAATTTGATGTTTTATTCTCAGGAAAAATTGCAAGTACCTACTTTTGGCATGGAAGAGACAACACAACCATTAGAGAACTAAATCCAAAGGTTCTTATCCACACCATATTTATACGCTCATCAGGATTAAGTGGAGTTTTTTTTTAGGTTAACCTCATCTTTCCACCTGGTTAGAAATGCACATGTTTGAGCCCCATTTTTTTATTTTTTTATTTTGGCAAAAATGCATTTTTGAATAGTGATTTGAGAGAGAATGTGTGGTTAAAAAGTAAGGGTAATACTACTTTATTGAAGAATGTGTGGTTGAAATTAAGAGAGAAAAATGTATTTTAGAAATAATGAGGATCAAACAAGGACCTAATTATCTGTTTTTCGTCATAATTTTTTAGGAGAGATAAATTGATTAGAAATGGATGGCAGAGCTCTCCACTAGCAAATTATGGAAGTCTATTAAATTGAATATATATAAATTTTTGTAGGGCTATAAACAATATTAGGAAAGCAATTATTTCACAGCCATATTGAATGTATGAAAGATAGCAAGAAAAGCCTTTTTGTCTTCTTTAACTCTTTCCCCCTTCTCTAGAAAGCATATTATATCTCAACTCTCTTAACAAGTTTTTAGAATTAACGTCTTTTACACGAACAATTGTGAAGTAGCTGAAAACCTCTACAAAATTATTCAGGATGACAAATAGAAGCTAGCATGCACTGAAACATAATCGCGTGCTTTAAGAAGTACCAAAAAAATAGAGTTCGAGAAAAGATCAAACTTTGTTTCATCATTATAATAGTACCATAATTTTAGTGTCTATGATGTATGATCCTCGAATTATAGCTATTATTGACCTCATATAAATTTCAATATTAGAATCTTTTAGCCCTCTGTTTCAAGTGTCCATGCAATGTTAGTTGTAAATGGATTTATAAGTCAAAATCCCCATAATGGTAACTTGTCATCTCCAGACGCTTTCTTCTGGATTAGATGATTATCCTCGTGCATCCCACCCTAGCGAAGATGAACGTCACTTGGATCTTAGATGTTGGATGCAATTTGCTGCAGATTGCATGCATTCCATTTCAGAGTTTCTTGGGAAGGAGAGTGAACTTGGAAAGGTATAACTAAAATAGTATATAAACATTTTCTAAGATATCTGTTTAATTCTTTTAATTTATAAGGTTTTGTTTAAAATAATACAGGAGTATGGTTTGACAGCAAATCTGCTCTCAGATTTTGAGCTTTTAAATGAGGTAGTTCTACTATTTCCTTGTCAGCGTTTTGCATGTTCACTCTCAGCTAATTTCTGATTAACATTGAATTTTTCCCCCAGCACCTAGATTGTATTGCTAGAATTGGTATTTGCTTTATTACAATTTACATGTGAACAATGAATGGATTGATCATTCTAACATTTGCTACCAGCTATTTAGATGTACTGGCTTAAAGTTTATAATTTCGGATGTGCTCTTTTTGCTTAACAGATGCACTTTGATTATACCTATGGAGCTTATTTTGATTATGGAAATCATACCGAGAAGGTATATGCTTTTGTCTTTCAAGTAATCGCATCTCATATTGGCTGTGTTTTCAGATCACAACTCTTTCCAATGCTTACATTTCAGAATTTAATAGGCCTCATCCTTTAGACACTTTTTACATACCAGTAATTCAGTGATGAAGAGATCCAGATTGTTTTGGTTCAATAATTTTGGTCTTGTATTTGGGAAAATCTGAAGGTACCAGAGTCATATGTAATGTTTGCAAATACCACTTCCTTCACAAAAAGCTTTCTTTGCATTTTATTTATTTTTTTAAAACTTGTTGGGTGGGGGAAGGGGTTTAGAATACTTCTTGTTAAGATTACTTGATGCAATGTCTTCTCGTTAGTCATTGTTATGTCTTGAAACATGAGGTAAACGATAGATGAAAACTGCAGGGACCTAAAGGTTTTTTGGGGAAAAAAAAAATCAAAGGAGAAAGAAAGACGATGGTAGGAGGACCAGACTTATTTCTTGTAGACTCATTCTTGAATTAACAATCCTTTTCTTTGTAGGTTCGTCTAAGTTGGAGACTAGTGGAGCGGGCTGGTGATTACCCTATTCATGAGCTTGTAAGAGAAGTTCTTGAGGAGCCAGTGCTGCGACTGGTTCCTCATGTTGGCTATGTCAGCCTTTTCCCTTTTATTGGTAGACTTATTCCACCTGTGAGTTGGTCAAGGATACTTTTTATTTCTGTCATTTTGCTCCACTTTCTCACAGATGTTTAGTATTGAAAGGTTATTTTTTGTCCTCCCCTTTAGGATTCGTGGATATTAGAAAAACAGCTTGATCTCATTTCAAACAGAAGTGCTTTGTGGACCGTCTTTGGACTCAGATCTCTTGCCAAGACAAGGTAAATAATGTACACAAGCCCTTCACTGAGAGCACTAAGCTTGAAAGGAAGTAAAAGTTACTTTTAAGCTGCTTTGTTTGCTGGACATAATATTAGAAGTTATTCATCTTCTAACAAAAGTCAAAACCTTATTTCCTTTTGATTGAAGGCCTTCTGTTTGGGTGAACTTCTGATTAATGTTAATAAAAATTTCTTTTGTCACAGCACACTGTACATGATACGCAACACTGAGCATGATCCACCATATTGGAGAGGGCCAATTTGGATGAACATGAATTATTTGATTCTTTCCTCACTTAACCACTATTCTAAAGGTACACTATAACATGAATTATTCTTTCTTGCTATAATAATTTCTGACATTTTGTATTTATATTTGATTCTGCAGTTGATGGACCATACAGAGGGAGAGCAAAGACTGTCTACAGTGATTTGAGGGACAATTTGATAAGGTAACTGCCACCTGAGTGTCTTCTTTAATTAACTTCTGTGCTTTTTTTCCCTTCTTTGGTACGTGGGATCAGACAATATTAACAAGATAAAGAAGAAAGATATTAAAATCTTGTATGTTGTAGTGTACTCTAGCGCAGTGCTTATCAAAAACTCTTTATGTACGGTTTATTCTTACCTGCTATTGATTTCTTTTGTCGCAGAAATGTGGTAAGAAACTATAACCAGACTGGCTTTTTCTGGGAACAGTATGATCAGAAGAACGGAAAAGGGAAAGGTGCACGCCTCTTTACTGGTTGGACGTCACTTGTGCTATTGATCATGGCAGAAGCATATAACGAGTGTTAGTACGTGCTAGCAAAAGGCGAAATCCTCTCGACAATCCCATAGAATCATGCGAATGGGACTTCCGGTTGACTTGACGTGTAGCGTATGTGATTCAATATCAGTGTTAGATTACAGAAACGGGATCACAGGACAGCCTAGACAAACAGAATTGTAACTTGTGTTGATCCATTTTGGATGTGCAGTTACATGAATTTTTTTGCTTCGGGCATGTAATTCAAAGGCAATATGTTCCATCCTAAGATTTGATCATGTTTCTGTACAAGAATGTGATAAGATAACAACAGTACATAAACGTCACATAGCCTTGTTGTATCCAAGTTTTTCCTCGGCTATCAACCTGCATACACTTGCAAAGAACGAAGGTTTTGAATGGTGGCACAAGATTTTCCTACCTCTACCTCTACCTCAAGATAAATGGATGAGCAACACAATAATCACGTCAGTTCTAGGTTCCTCGTACGAATCTTGAAATTGGATTGTGTAGGCATAGCGGTACAGAAAATGCACTCTTCTTTACTTCTAGAGGTAACATAATTTCCAGTTCATTTCCCAAAAAAAAAAACATTTGACCGATGGGGACTAGGGAAGAAAAGGAAAAGGAAAAGGGAAAGGCAAAACAAATGGACAAACTGCTTGTGAATTAAAAGTCATTCTTGTTCTAATCTTTAATCCTCTCAGTATCCTCAGCCATTATGATCTCCAAATCTCGGAAATCTCTCTTCATCACATTGCAAAGCCTAGATATAGCCTCGGTTTGCTGCTGCAAGACCTGCAATGAAAAGAGGGTCATTTATGTAACCAACAAACGCTACAAAACTAGTCCATTCAAATTTAACTTTTTGAGCAGTCTAAAAGGATTTTCGATAAATTTTAGCTTACCTCTTGCATGTCTGCAAGACTTTGTTCGTGGATATTGGTTGATCCTGGAAGATAAAGAGAGCCACCATCGAGGCCATTTGCTTGAACGCGTGAAATAGTGAGCAGATTTTGAACCCGTCGCGAAAGTTCTGCTCCAGGTCCTTTTAACTGCAAGGTCGGGTTATTCTTGTGAGTACAGTCACTAGTTACATTCCAAATAAGTACAAGGCATTCAGCAAGATCAAATTATAAACAACCTGCCGAGTTATTGCAGCCAACTTCTCAGCCAATTCAGCTTCTCCTTTCGTTAGAGGTAACCGGTGACCTTTACCCTCCAGTGCCTCTACTATTCTCATTACCTGATTATAATATCACATGCAAGCTTATAACAGTAGGATGAGACAGAGAAGCAGAACTTGTATAAAAGCAACTGAGCATGCATTCTTAAGTTAAATTCGGATTATCTCATCCTAAAATCATAATGCACCAGTAATGACTTGAAAAGATTAGAAGGAAAATGACAACACATTTGGCACAACATGACCACCACTATCAGATATAAAAGGCTAATCCAAATTCTCACCCTTAAAAGACGCCTTTGGAGAACTTGCTCTTTTTGTTGCATCCTTTGAATCCGAGGAAGAGTGTCAACTTGAAAATGCCTTTGGAGCTACACTAATCAAAGGTTATAAAGGTATATGGTAAATCATTAACGCACAGAACAAGAAAGGAAGGCAGACGGACACAGCGGAGACAATACCATCTTCACATTGCTCCTTGTCATCTTTAATCTCTCAGAATCTGAGAGCATGACTTCATCTTGAAGCTGCAGCAGCCGAAATTGAATGTTTTAACAATCAGTTTTCAAGAGTCATAGCATAAACCCAAATATGATCGATCACGAGAGAGAAAAATGTAATACTAGAGAGAACAGAATACCCATATTATGCAATGACAATCAAGCTCTCGATAATCATAATCATAATTACAAATACAAAGGAATCATATTACTTCATAGTAGTTGCCATTTCTGTTCAAGCTCACTGGTCACCAAACTAGTTTTTCTAATTTAGCAGTTCCCTTCTTTTTTTGTCATGTTGGACCATTATCTAGATTGTTTGCTAAACTTTGATGATGATTTATCTACCTCACAACAATTCAATTTTGCGAGCTAAAAGATGCTACAAATGTAATCCATGCTTCATTTGCTTTCTTTTTATCAGATTCATTACACCAGACAATACCTTTCTTTTTGTTTAATAAAATTTCCTGATTACCTATCAAAATAAAAATAAAAATTCCTGTTACCAATAGCACAATGCCTAAATCCTATACTTCCACTCTCATCTCCTTCTAAATTACAGATTGAAGTTCCATCATCAATGACCAATATGATCGTAAAAATTTTATAACAGGAAGTAACATGCATTATTTTATAACAGGAAGTAACAAGCATTAAGACGATAGCAATCACACAGATACGACGACAAAGAATCTGATAATCACAAGCCAGTGGAAATATCTATCCCGGACTACTCGTGTTTTGCACATTCGGGTCACACAAAATGCCAGCAATCTGAAAATCTACCAAGTCACATGGTCATTGTAAAAGCTGAAATTTAATACTTCTTTAAGTTATAGTCTAGGGAGCTCAGGTTGCAAGCTTTCACAATCTAAATGAAACCAACATACCACATTCAAATTCTGCACGTGAATTCTTCAAGGAATACACCAAAGTCCTCAAGATAAGAACTTCAAACAATAATGAAAAATTTGACTTCTATTGTGCATTTTCTCATGTCTAGAAAACTCTGCAGGTTGGAGTTAAAAGAAAATCTGATAACTTTATACTGAGATGCTCTACAGCAATGCAACTGATGCTTTTTAGATTTGAAAGTCGAGATTTTCATTTCCTTCCAACAGGTTTATTCTTAATTTGTAGCTTAAAAGGGGCCATCTGGAACAACAATAAGGAGCTTCCAACGCAATAATCATTACCTATTATGAATTTTAGTTCTAAAATTTCTATATTCGAATGAATATATCAAAATTTAAGAGAATATTTTTTTTTTTACGAAATAATTTTTTGCAAAATAAAATTTCCTAGGCAAATCATTTCAAATTACGCAAGCAGCTGAAAGAAATATAAAAGATCAACTTCAGTTAATTCTGGCAGTTCTTTCTTAATCTCAGGTTCACAGATTAGCTTATGCATTAAAGCATTCCTCTAAAATGCTCAAGTCCTTCAACTTTGAGAAAAAATTCTGGCAGCAGCCCACTTATAAGAGACTAGAGTATATCGTATGTGATCTACTAAAATTTATGAACTAATCACACTTCAATGCACCTTGAGACGGCTTGAAAGATCTTTAAAACCCTGCATAAGTTGTGGCCACAAGCGTTCCCGGTTAGAACTTTCCATGCCTTCAAGCTTCCCCATTGCCTCTGCCCACATAATCTGGCAATGTAAACTAATTTATCAGACTCGCTAAATAGCCTATAACAGTAAATTTATAACATTA